>ML788666.1:482996-568827 GCA_009831015.1 Picea engelmannii
CTCTCTCCCTTTGACATCATGGGAAAATGATAACTCCCCCTATCTGTGTGTCTCCACTTGTCTAAATGCCTCTAATTTTTCTGAAGATATTGTGTTGATCAATGCATGGATTCATGTGTATGTTTCCTTTCCTCTCTTCAAATGCTGCTAATTTTCCATGTTATCAAACTAGTTGTAGGTTGGGAAAATCCTGACCCAACCACAAAAGAAAGTGCTATAACTATGGGACACTACACACAATGTCACCTCGATGTAGGTCCTGCGCTTCAAGGGTGACTAGGTCACTTTAGGGAGGCGATATCAGTGACCCTGGGGGGATTGAGACGAACGAAAGGAAAGGAAAATAGGTATCCCCCTAAAGGTTAGTGATGGAAAGAGAAAGGAGGAATTGATGACTCGTCTCCGAGTGGTCTAAAAGTTTCCAAGTCATTGGGTACCTGCAAAAGTGTTTTATACCTTCCCAAGACACAAGAAAAACCACACTTGCATATAGTATGTTAGGTGGACCAACAAGTTAAGCTTGTTGTCCCTAATTTTTAAGAAATCAAACAATATTAAACATCAGCAATAAAATGATATCAGAGGCTGCAACTTAAAAGTGCTAAAAGTTCAGTTAGATATGCAATATTCAAAACAACAATGACTAGTCTAGCTTGCACCGAATAACATGAAACTTGAGCAATGAAACAAGGCTGTTATAAATGATTTCTGCAGTAACAGTTGTCAGCCTTATGGCTGTAGCATACAATGTATTACAGCAGAAAAATTATCGAATGAAACTCGCCCAAAACTTTCCCAAAAAGTGCACTATAATAAGTAGATTATGAGGGCAAAGTTTTAGCCTAAGTCTAGGGTTAGTTTGTGAGTTATTAGCGTTTAGGGTTAGGGTTTTCTGCAGCATAATGGATGTAGGAAAAAAATCAGTACACCAATGATAATTTATGGGAGAAAGGGGACACCCTAAGGGAGGAAGAATCCCCAAGGCATCAAGATCACTATCCAAAAGAGAAAGATTTAAAACTTGAAGAAATCATGTTTACCACGGTGACAATTTTGTTTCTCCAATGCAATAATAAATGACTAGTGCTCTTAATAATTGGGTTAATGGGGTCATGCAAAGAAAGATCTAGATAAGCTACCTTCTTGTGGATGTAAAGCCTCTTACTCCCCAAGACAAGTTTCTCTAGCTAGGGTTTAAGCTAAGAGGGTGTATGCCGTTATACTTCTCTTAGCAAACCCTTGTTTAACCAATAATATGAAGCATAAAATGACGAAGACTATGGTGGGGCTGTATGTCATTATAATTCTCTTAGAAAACCCATGTTTAACCAATAATATGAAGCATAAAATGATGAAGACTATGGTGGGGATGTATTCCCTTATACTTCCCACCTAGCACCTAGCACAATAACCTTGACTTGAAACAAATGATAGCATGAAAGTAAAGACCCTACCAATTCAAGGAAAAATGCTAAGATAATCCAACACAATAGTAAGAGATAAACCTTCCAAGGCTAGCGCATAACTTCCATCAACCATACATGAAGAGATAACCATAAACAATATCACAAGAGAGACCATTTTCCAAAGATAGCTAAAATTTCAGACCAAGTGCCTCTCACAAGAGGGAGAGTTATCTCAAAATGAGATCTTATGATCTCTTATTTATACAAAATGTCACCAAGGTGACTTGTCCACATATTTAGGGGTAAACCATAAGATTAGGGGTCAAAAACCCTAATCTTAGCCCCTTAAAAAAGTAATATTAAACAATTCATTTAAATTTCACTTTTGCACAAATATAACCCTAAAATGGGTGTGACATCTTCCCTTTAGGGGGCGTTTTGTCTTCTTGATCAAGTCATTGGGGTATTTGCATCATGGCTAGGCCTCCAAAGGACACATGTCTTGAATCCATGTCCTCTTTCCCATGATCAAGGCCTTCCTTCACCCAAACTTCCACTCATCCATGTCTCACCACCAAAACCTAGCCCCCAAGAAGACGTCAAGCCTCTAAAGGTAACATTTTTCCTCTCCTAGGAAAATATTTTGGAACATGAGGGGTGGACTAGGTCTTCCTCATCATTGTCTAGGTATCCAAAATTTCATCTATGTGATCTGGCATGTGGACCCATGTCATCTAACCTGTGGGCTTGCAGCCCCAAGGAAGCCCAAGCTAGGCTTGTTCTTCCAAAAGTATCCACCAACTAGGTCCTGCAAAGAAAAATAAGCATTCTCTCCAAGGATATCAAGTCATAACATCATCATAAGTCAATCCAATCAATAAATTAACCACCTAAGCATGTGCATCAAATATCACTATATCAAACAATTAATTTCTCAAAGACATTATGCGACTTGTCAATCTTGAATATGGGAGGGTTGATAAGGTGTCCTATTGGATAGATCTTTCCCTAGGTCAAGGAAAGTTTCCAAGAGATCCTTCTCTAATCCATGTAAAGTGGGTGAGGTGCTTATGGTCAAGACTCAATGGGCATAGGGCTCATGACATACAAGAGGTTGTAGTGTCTCATTAATGGGTGCCTTTATAGAGGGTGTGTGGTACCTTCGTCCATAGTGCACTTTTTCCAAGCTGATTATTTGCCATTCTTTTATTCTTTCGTAATTTAAGGAAAGGTGGAAGGCCACTACCCAGGCATGGTGTCCAGATAATTGTAATGTCACCCACAAACACCTATAATGAGGGACAACCCTTCTTGGGTCAATACACCCTAAAGTCCCAAGAGATAAGGAAATGTGGGGAAATAATGATGGAGAGTGGTAAATATGGTCGGGAACGGTACTATGGCTCTTCAAGGGAGTTCCTAGTAGAAACCCATACCCAAGGAAGACCACTTACTAGGGAACAATGTCAACCACCAAGGTGAAGCAGGGAAAAATGCATAATGTCCAAGAATATATCATGAAATATAGAGCAATATGAGATACAACATACTCAAATGGATTCAATATTGAAATGATTCTTACCATAATACTAACTTGTACATCATGGAGAAAGGTCCACTGCCTTCTAGAAGCCAGCTGATGTGGTGGATGCCATATGGAAATCTGCGACCATCTATGGTGGTGAGAGGGGTCTCTAAGTGTGAAAAAGAGTATTGATGGTCATGTAGTCTCTCGACACTACATATCTGCAACCTGAGGGCCTCAAGACATAATCTCCATAGTTATCCACAAAATGGGGATAACATATGGCTCCTACTTGAGGACAAGTGCTCGTCGTAGAGTGCATGAGAATCACATAATCTCCTGGTAGACCCGTGCTTGTCAAAAACTGAGACAAAGGGATCAGAGCATCTAGGGTGGTGCTATCACCCTTCATCCATATATATATATATATATATATATATATATATATCCAAAAATGAAAACTAATCTAGAAAATATAAATTTTGACATTTTTTCAAAAATTTCTAAGCTAAGCATGAAATCAATATGCAAGTAGAAAAAAATGAAAATGAAATGCGTCTAAACTAATATGAGCAATCAAGCCGCAAATGAAGGGAATCAAAATGACTCACCTACTTACCTGGGGCCTATGGGCCCAGAAGATCACGTGCTGGATGATGTTAGGTGAAGTCATACAACCAATGCAACCATTTGATCATCTCATTAACGTATCTCCCCCTGTGATTAATCATACAATACAACAAAGATAATTCAAGCACATAATAATCATGAGTATAAACACATATATAATTGATCATGAAATAAAACTCATGAAGATGGGTGGGCAGGAGGAAATCCTGCTGGAAAGAAAAGCCACAAGTTTGATCAATCCATCTCTGAACTGGCTATCATATGTAGATGGCGACTCATCTTTGTCATCCTTCTCATAATGATATTCCTTTGAGGACTAAGGAATCATGTGAAAACCTAAGATAGACCTATGACTTGTTTGAAAAGAGGAAGGGAGTGGATCAATTCTAAAGAAAGAAAACCGTTGCTTCTTCATTGGCGAATCCTCATAAAAATTTCCAAGATGAGAGTTTTTTCACTTAATACAATGATCCTGTGACTACCCTGGAGTGGCTATGTCATGGTCCTCATCTCAATCTGGGGGCAAAGGCAACTGGAAATCTTCAAAGAACAAATTCGCATCCTCAAAAGGGTGTGCATCACAACTTCCAAGGGTCATCGAAAATTACCCCGAGTGTGCGGCGACATGTCATCCTTGGGGGAATGGAACAAATCTGTAACCATATCATCATCATGATGCCATGTATGTGGATCACAAATACATGGAAACCAATTTTATGGAAATGAAAAATGGAGGTTCCCCTTTACTTGAGGGCTACCTTCAACATCGTAAATGGGATCTCCATCAATAATGAAGCAACTCACATCCCATCTATGTGTCCCAATCTGTATGAAGTCATCAATGCATTGATAAACTACATCAGATTCATTCTCTACGGGATCATATACAACATGATGGCTAATCACTTATTCTCTTTAATGTGGAGAAAAAAGACAAGGCATGGAAACTTCATTTTCATGATCGCGAAATAAAGTTCCATTGAGATCCTCAAACAGGCCAAGACTCATCATGTCTTCTTCTTGATGTGCGGGAGGAATGAGCACTTCATCATCATTGGATGTCTTATCTAGAGCTTTGATTTGAGAGGTTTCACCAGGATCATCTAGGTAATTTCCTTCATAGATTTTCTCTTGAAGGACTTATTCATTCTTGAGCCACAAAATAGGGAATCATCAAGGTCCCGAAGAGGGTGATCACTCACCATATTCTCCTCTTCCTAAACATGAGGCATGTGAACTTCGACAACCTCTTCAGGTGGAGGGGTGGGTATTAGAAATCTGTCTTCATGACAAGCTTCCTTTTTTACATCAAAATCTCTACCTCCTTCATCATCAATAGGGTCCTGGTTCTGAGCTTTGTGAGCTTCTCTAAGACCTTCCGACATCTCGGTGGTAAACCCTTCTTTGTCCAGGAGTAACGTGAGATCTTGAAGGAAGTCTTCATATGTCTCAGGGTCCGGTCGACAATACTCAATATATCTACTAATGATATCTATGAGATAATATATGCTCTTGGGTTTGCAACAATCTTTGACCCATCTTCGCCTTCTATGGGGAATATACATTAGAAACAACACTATCCACACATCTTCGGGAGATGACTTTCCCCATAAGTACTTGAGGAAGTTTACAATTGATGGGCAATGGAATACCCCCAGAAACTTGGGAGACTATCCACCAATCTTTTATTGATATATACTTCATTTGAATAACCCTGGATACTTTCAAAGTCAATGGAGGGAAGAATTTTGTGAAGAGGAGCAGGAGCCATGTTTTGATAGCTCAAAGGGGTCAATGGAGTCGCAAGATGATATTTTCAACATCATCAAAGGAAAGGAAAAGGAAAAGAGGGAAAGGTGTGTTCGTGGAAGGTGGAGTCACCAGATGAACTTCAAGGAGAGTTCATCAAGGCTGGAAAGGGAACATCCCTTGGGTGGAGTTTCACGGAAAGCTAAGGGATAGAGGCTTTGGGAGGGAAGCTTGCCAAAGTTTCGTCAGGGCATGAAGAGGATTCAACATTCTCCCTAAAAAGGATGCCAAAATGCTATTGCACAACTTGTAGGTTGGAAAAATACCGAACCAACCACAAAAGCAAGTGATAAAACTATGGGACACTACACCCAATGTCACCTCATCACCTCGATGTAGGTTGCGTGCTTCAAGGGTGACTAGGTCACTCTAGGGAGGTGAGACAGGTGACCCTGGGGGATTGAGACAGATGGAAGGGAAGGAAAAGAGGTACGCCCCTAAAGGTCTATGATGGAAAGAGAAAAGAGGGTTTGATGACTCGTCTCTGGGTGGTTTAAAAGTTTCCAAGTCTTTGGTTACCTACAAAAGGGTTTTGTAGCTGCCCGAGACACAAGAAAAGCCACACTTACATATAGTTTGTTAGGTGAACCAACAATTTAATCTTTTTGTCCCTAATTTTCAACAATCAAACAATATTAAACATCAGCAATAAAATGATATCAGAGGCTGCAACTTAAAATTTCTACAATTTCAGTTAAACATGCAATATTTGAAACAACAATGACTAGTCTAGCTTGCAACAAATAGCATGAAACTTGAGCAGTCAAACAAGGCTGTTATAAATTATTTCTGACGTAAAAATTGTCATCCTTATGTTTGTAGCATACAATTTATTACAACAACAAAATTATCCAATGAAACTTGCCCAAAAGTTGCCCAAAAAGTGCGTTATAGCAAGTACATTATGAGGGCAAAGTTTTAGCCTAAGTCTAGGGTTAGTTTATGAATTATTAGCATGTAGGGTTAGGGTTTTCTACAACTTAATGGTTGTAGGAAAAAAATTAGTATATCAATTAGAATTTTTGGGAGAAATGGGACGCCCTAAGGGAGGAACAATCCCCAAGGCATCAAGATCACTATCTAAAAGAGAAAGATTTAAAACTTGAAGAAATCACGTTTACCATGGCATGCATTTTGTTTCTCCATTGCAATAATAAAGGACTGGTGCTCTTAATAATTGGGTCAATGGGGTCATGCAAATAAATAGCTAGGGAAGATACCTCCTTGGGGGTGTAAACCCTCTTACTCCCCAAGACAAGTTTCTCTAGCTAGGGTTTAAGCTAAGAGGGTTCATGCCCATATACTTCTCTTAGCAAACCCTTGTTTAACCAATAATATGAAGCATAAAATGATGAAGACTATTGTGGGGGTGTATTCCCCTATACTTCCCACCTATCTCCTAGCACAATAACCTTGACTTGAACAAATGATAGCATGGAAGTAAAGACCATACCAATTCAAGGAAAAATGCTAAGATAATCCACCACAATAGCAAGAGATAAGCCTTCCAAGGCTAGCGCATCACTCCCATCAACCATGAATCAAGAGATAAACATAAACAATAGCACAAGAGAGACCATTTTCCAAAGATAGCAAACATTTCATACTAAGTGCCTCTCACAAGAGGGAGAGTTATCTCAAAATGCGATCTTATAATCTCTTATTTATACAAAATCTCACCAAGGTGACTTGTCCACATATTTATGGGTAAACCACAAGACTAGGGATCAACAACCCTAATCTTCCCCCCTTTACAAAGTAATATTAAACAATTCATTTAAATTTCACATTTGCACAAATAAAACCCTAAAATGGCTGTGATGTCTTCCCTTTAGGGGACGTTTTGTCTTCTTGATCAAGTCATTGGGGTAGTTGCATCATAGCTAGGCCTCCAAAGGCCACATGTCTTCAATCCATGTCCTCTTTCCCATGATCAAGGCCTTCCTTCACCCAAACATCCACTCATCCATGTCTCACCATCAAACCCTAGCCCCCAAGAAGACATCAAGCCTCTAAGGGTGACATTTTTCCTCTCCTAGGAAAACCGTTTGGCACATGAGGGGTGGATGAGGTCTTCCTCATCATCGTCTAGGTCTCCAAAGCTTCGTCTCTGTGATCTGGCATGTAGACCCATGGCATCCAACCTATGGGCTTGCAGCCCCAAGGAAGCCCAAGATAGGCTTGTTCATCCAAAACTATCCACCAACTAGGTCTTGCAAAGACAAATAAGCACGCACTCCAAGGATCTCAGGTCATAACATCGTCATAAGTCAATCCATTCAAATAAATGACCCACCTAAGCATGTGAATCAAAGATCACTATATCAAATAGTTATTTTCTCAAATACATTATGCGTCTTGTCAAGATTTAATATGGGAAGGTTGACGAGGTGTCCTATTGGGTAGATTTTTCCCTAGGTCAAGGAAAGTTTCGAAGAGATCCTTCTCCAAGCCATGTAAAGTGGGTGAGGTGGTTGGGGTCAAGACTCAATGGGCATAGGGATCATGACATACACGAGGTTGTAGTGTCTCATTCATGGGTGACTTTGTAGAGGGAGTGTGGTACCTTTGTCCGCAATGCACTTTTTCCAAGCCAATTATTTGCCATTATTTTCCAAGCACTTCCTTGACATGGTGTCCAGATAATGGCAATGTCACCCACAAACACCTAATGGAGATGAGAAGGTTCGATCATGATGAGACCCCACTTCTCTCAGCCATGATGGTAATGTCATACCATTACATATTCATGGACATGATATGTCGACTCGTGATGAAACCTCCTATCCTTCAACTAACCTTTTAAGCATTTTTAATCATATTTCATTGTGGGTACCCTTTTACTCAAAGATAATCATTTCATTTCTTTCTTGGGAGATCCCTGGTTTAAGCATCTAGAAGGTTCATACATAGGCTTTTAGCTTTTTCCCAACATCAAACCTTTTGGGCCTTCAACCCCTTCTTCCCATAGAATGAGGGACAACCCCTTCTTGGGGCAATACACCCTAAAGTCTCAAGAGATAAGGAAATGAGGGGAAATAATGATGGAGAGTGGTAAGTATGGTCGGTAATGGTACTTTGGCTCTTCAAGGGAGTTCCTAGTAGCAAACCCATCCACAAGGAAGATCCCTTACTAGGGCACAATGTCAACTGCCAAGGTGAAGCAGGGAAAAAGACATAATGTCCAAGCATATATCATGAAATCTAGAGCAATATAAGATACAACATACTCAAATGGATTAAATATTTAAATGATTATTACCATAATACTAACTTGTACCTCATGGAGAAAGGCCCACTGCCTTCCCAAAACCAGCTGATGTGGTGGATGCCATCTGGAAATCTGCGACCATCTGTTTTGGTGAGAGGGGTCTCCAAGTGTGCAAAAGGGTACTGTTGGTCATGTAGTCTCTCGACACTCTATATATGCAGCCTGAGGGCTTCAAGACATAATCTCCTTAGTTATCCACAAAATGGGGATAACATATGGCTCTTACTTGGGGACATGTGCTCGCCGTAGAGTGCATGAAAACCACAACATCTCCTAGTAGCCCTATTCCTGCCAAAAAATCAGACAAAGGGATCAAAGCATTTAGGATGGTGATATCACCCTTCATCAATATATATATATATATATATATATATATNTAATCTAGAAAATAAAATTTTGACATTTAATTTTTTTTTTCTAAGCTAAGCATGAAATCAATAGGCAAGTAGAGAAAAATGAAAATGAAATGCATCTAAATGAACATGATCAATCAAGACACAAATGCAGGGAATCAAAATGACTTACCTACTTACCTGGGGCCTTAGGGCGTTGAAGATCATGTGATGGATGATGTCAGGCGAAGTCATACAACCAGTGCAACCATTTGATCGTCTCATCAACATATCCCCCCCTGTGCTTAATCAAACAATACAACAAAGATAAGTCAAGTACATAATAATCATGAGTATAAACACACATATAATTGATCATGAAATAAAACTTATGAAGATGGGCGGGAGGGAGGAAATCCTGCTGGAAAGAAATGCCACAAGTTTGATCAATCCATCTCTAAAATGGGCTATCATATGTAGATGGAGGCTCATCTTCGTCATCCTTCTCGTCGTCACCTCCCTTTGAGGACTGAGGAATCGTTTGAAAACTTGAGAAAGACCTTTGACTTATTTGAAAAGAGGAAGGGAGAGGATCAGTTCTAGAGAAAGAAAATTGTTGCTTCTTCATTGGCGAATCCTCATAAAAATTTCCAAGATGAGAGTGTTTTCGCTTAATACAGTGAACCTATGATTTCCCTGGAGTGGCTATGCCATGGTTCTCATTTGAATATGGGGGCAAAGGCAACTAGAAGTCTTCAAAGAACAAATTTGCATCCTCCAAAAGGTGTGCCTCACAACTTCCAAAGGGTAATCGAAAATTACCCTGAGCGTGCTGCGACAAGTCATCCTCGGGGGAATGGAAAAAATCTATAACCATATCATCATCAGGATGCCACGTATGTGGATCAAAAACACATGGAGACCAATCTTCTAGAAATGAGAAATGGAGGTTCCCCTTTTCTTGAGGGCTACCTTCAACATCGTAAATGGGATCTCCATCAATAATGAAGCAACTCACGACCCATCTATGTGTCCCAATTTGTATGAACTAAACAATGCGTTGATCAACTACATCAGATTCGTTCTCTACATGATCATCTACAACATCATGGCTAATAACTTATTCTCCTTCATGTTGAGGAAAATGACAAGGCATGGCAACTTCATTTTCAGGATCACGAAACAAAGTGCCATTGAGATCCTCAAACAGGTCATAACTCATCATGTCTTCTTCTTCATGTGCAAGAGGAATGAACACTTCATCATCATTGGATGTCTTATCTAGATCTTTGATGTGAGAGGTTTCACCAGGATCTTCTAGGTAATTTCCTTCATAGATTTTCTCTTGAAGGACTTCTTCATTTTGTGAGCCACAAAATAAGGAATCATCAAGGTCATAAAGAGGGTGATCAGTCACCATATTCTCCTCTTCCTGAACAAGAGGCATGTGAACTTGGATAACCTCTTTAGGTGGAGGGGTGGGTATGAGCAATTTGTCTTCATGACAAGCTTCCTTTTTGACATAAAAATCTATGTTGCCTTCATCATAAATAGGGTCCTGGCTCTGAGCTTTATGAGCTTCTCTAAGACCTTCCACTATCTTGGTGGTAAACCATTCTTTGTACAGGAGTAGCATGAGATCATGAAGGATGTTTTCATATGTCTCAGAGTTTAGTCGCCAATACTCAATAAATCTACTAATGAGATATATGAGAGAAGATATGCTCTTGGGTTTGCAACAATCTTTGACCCATATTCGCCTTCTCTGGGGAATATACATTAGAAACAACACCATCCGCACATCTTCAGGAGATGTCTTTCCCCATAGGTACTTGAGGAAGTTTTCAATTGTTGGGCAGTGGAATTCCCCCAGAAACTTCAGAGACTATCCACCCATTATTTATTGATATATACTTCATTTGAATAACCCTAGATGCTTTCAAAGTCAATGGAGGGAAAAATTTCGTGAAGAGGAGGAGGAGCCATGTTTCCATAGCTCAAAGGGGTCAATGGAGTTGCCAGATGATCTTTTTAAGATCATCAAAGGATGGGAGAAGGAAAAGAGGGAAACGTGGTTTCGTGGAAGGTGGAGTCGCCAGATGAACTTCAAGGAGAGTTCATCAAGGGTGGAAAGGGAACAACCCTTCTGTGTTGTCGCTAGACAAGCTAAGGGATAGAGGCTTTGGGAGGTAAGTTTGCCAAAGTTTTGTTAGGGAACAAAGAGGATTCAAAATCATCCCCGACAACGATGCTGAAATGTTATTTCACAAGTTGTAGGTTGGGAAAATCCTGACCCAACCACAAACGCAAGTGCTAAAACTATGGGACACTACACCCAATGTCACCTTGATGTAGGTCGTGCACTTCAAGGGTGACTAGGTCACTCTAGGGAGGTGATCCAGGTGACCCTAGGGGGATTGAGAGATATGGAAGGGAAGGAAAATAGGTATCCCCCTAAAGGTTAGTGATGGAAAGAAAAAGGAGGATTTGATGGCTCGTCTCCGGGTGGTTTAAAAGTTTCCAAGTCTTTGGGTACCTGCAAAAGTGTTTTGTACCTACCCGAGACACAAGAAAAGCCGCACTTGCATATAGTATGTTAGGTGGACCATCAATTTAAGCTTGTTGTCCCTAATTTGCAACAATCAAACAATATTAAACATAAAAAATAAAATGATATCAGATGTTGCAACTTAAAAGTGCTACAAGTTCAGTTAAACATGCAATATTTGAAACAACAATGACTAGTCTAGCTTGCACCGAATAGCATGAAACTTGATCAGTCAAACAAGGTTGTTATAAATTATTTCTGCAGTAAAAATTACCAGCCTTATGGCTGTAGCATACAATGTATTTCAACAACAAAATTGTCCAGTGAAACTTGCCCAAAAGTTGCCCAAAAAGTGTGCTATAGCAAGTAGATTATGAGGGAAAAGTTTTAGCCTAAGTCTTGGGTTAGTTTGTGAGTTATTAGCATTTAGGGTTAGGGTTTTCTGCAGCCTAATGGCTGTAGGAAACAAATTAGTACATCAATGATAATTTTTGGGACAAAGGGGATGCCCTAATGGAGGAATAATCCCCAAGGAATCAAGATCACTATACAAAAGAGAAGGATTTAAACTTGAAGAAATCACGTTTACCAAGGCAAGAATTTTGTTTCTCCAATGCAATAATAAATGACTAGTCCTCTTAATAATTGGGTTAATGAGGTCATGCAAACAAAGAGCTAGAGAAGCTACCTCCTTGGAGGTGTAAACCTTCTTACTCCCCAAGGCAAGTTTCTCTAGCTAGGTTTTAAGCTAAGAGGGTGTATGCCCTTATACTTCTCTTAGCAAACCTTTGTTTAACCAATAATATGAAGCATAAAATGATGAAGACTATGGTGGGGGTGTATCTCACCAAGGTGACTTGTCCACATATTTAGGGGTAAACCACAAGAATAGGGGTCAACAACCCTAATCTTGCCCCCTTAATAAAGAATTATTAAACAATTCATTTAAATTTCACTTTTGCACAAATAAAACCCTAAAATGAATGTAGGCAACAAAGAAACACATAAGGAAGAGGAGTTGAAAAGGAAAGTTGGCGATACCATTTCCTTGAATATCGGGACATCCGAATCTCCAAATATCATTAAATTAGGTGTCCAATGTTCTGATGAAGAAAAAATGAAATTTACAAAATTACTCTGTGAATTTCAAGATGTTTTTGCTTGGTCATACGAGGATCTTCGTGGTTTTGATCCTGCTCTCATACAACATGGTATTTCTATCAAGGAAGGGGTAAAACTAGTTAGGCAAAGACAAATACCTATTAACCATGTGATTAAAGCCACTATTAGAAAAAAATTGGAAAAATCATTGAAAGTTAATATAATCTTTTCAATTAAGTATTCTGACTGGGTTTCAAATATGGTTCATGTTCGAAAAACTACCAACCAGATCAGATTATGTGTCTATTTACGTGCGTTGAATAGAGAAAGTGTCAAAGACCATTTTATGATTTCCAATATGGAAATGATTCTACAACAGGTTGCACGCTCTCATATGTTTTCCTTACTTGACGGTTTCTCTAGGCATAATCAAATCAAGGTAAAAATGATTGATAGGTATAAAACCACATTTACAACACCCTGGGGCACATTTGCTTATGAACACATGCCTTTTGGATCATCTAATGCATGTGCCACCTTTCAAATAGCTATGCATATATCTTTTGACGATCTAATCGGCAAGATTACCCAAGTTTATCTTGATGATTTCACTGTTTATTCTAAAAACCAGTTGGATCACTTTGGTCATCTTAGAAAAATTCTCACGCACTGCAAAAAGTTTGGCATTTCTTTAAATCCTTGAAAATCTATTTTCGGTGTCATGAAGGGCAATCTCCTCGGTCACATTTTTTCTAATATAGGGATAAGTATAGATCTCGAGAGGATTACTTCCATTCTAAACCTCCCTGCCCCCATCGCCAAGAAAGAAGTTCAAGCTTTCATGGGCATTATTAATTTTGTTTGTAGATTTGTTCCTGATTTTACTATCACGGTTAAACCCATCCATAATATTTTGAAGCAAGATCGTTCTTTTTCTTGGATATATGATGTCAAGAATGCTTTCCTTAGGATTAATAAATCAATCAGTTCCGCACCAGTTCTGGCGAAACCGGATTTCGGAAAAGACTTTATCATATATACCAATACCACCGAGGAAGCGATTTTTTCTATCCTCTTACAATGTGATGACCAAAACAATGAAAAACTTGTAGCCTACATGATTCAAAGTCTATCAGACGACGAGATCAAATACTCATATATTGAGAAACATGCTTTTTCTCTTGTCAAGGCTATATAAAAATTTCACTATTTTATTTTGGGCAAACATACACAGGTAAAAGTCCCCTTGCCTGCTATCAAGTTTTTGCTTTCACAAACTTATCTTTTAGGAAAACCTGCACATTGTCTTGCCAAGATTCACGAGCATGATTTGACGATCATGACTTCAAAGAAAATCAAGGGATGATACCTATCCCTTCACTTCGCTCAACACCCTGAACCAAGTGAAGAACTTTACGAACAAGATAATCCTCTTTCAGCGTTGTTTTAGATTGAAAATCACAATCTTTCTCTATCTGAACATCCTTGGTATAAAAATCTTGTATATTATTTGCAGTATCAAAGGTGTCCAAATGGGTTTGATCCTCACCATAGAAGGAGACTATGCCTTGAAGCTTCCAAGTATACCATTTTAGGAGACTTTTTGTTTTGGAGGTCTATTGATGGTTTATTAGTTCGATGTGTAAATGATGAGGAAGCACAAGAATTGTTACACGAAATCCATGGATCATCATCCTTTGTCATTCACATCGGTGGCATTTTTCTGCTAAGGCTACTTCTTTTAAGATCATAAGAAATGGTTACTATTGGCCTTTGATATTCCTCCATTCATATAAATTTGCAAGATCCTGTGATAAATGCTAAAAATTCGCTATGAAAGAACGCCTTTTTGCCGTGCCTTTACAACCTGTCCTCCTGGATTTCCCTTTTTCTAAATGGGGTCTAGACTTTATTGGTCCTATCAACCCTCCATCTTCAGCAGGGCATATATTTATTTTGACAACCACTTATTACTTTACTAAGTGGACCAAGGTTTCTCCTCTTAGACACGCACAAGATAAGCAGGTAATTTCTTTCCTAGAATCTAATATCTTTTCCAGATTCGACATACGATTAGAGATCATTATGGACAATGGCCCAACCTTCATTTATATAAAATTGACCCAATTTATGGCTAAGTTAGGTGTCAAAAATTTCACTTCATCTGCTTATTACCCTAAGGAAAATGGGCAAGCAAAGTACACTAAGAAGAATCTAGTTAGGATCATAAAAATAATCATAGAAGATAAACCTCGCCAGTGGCACACACTTCTCACTTACGCTCTTTGGGCAGACTGTACAACCACCAAAGCAAGTACGAGATTTACTCCCTTTCAGCGCATATATGGACAAGAGGCTATTCTGTCGTCTGAGCTAGAGCTTTCCTCCTTACGGTTGATGTTACAGACTGCAGAATTAAATTCTTCTAATGTTCCCCAAAGGGTAAATGCATTGTTATCCCTGGAAGAACAAAGAAACTTTGCCTTGGAGAACCTAAAAAGAAGGCAACAAAGAATGAAAAAGTATTTTAACAAGCGAGCAAAGGCTGTTGAATTCAAGATTGACGACAAAGTCCTACTATGGGACTCAACCCATGCTAAAAGAGGGAGACATTCTAAATTCCAGAAATTATGGCTAGGTCCTTTCAAAATCACTTTTATCCTTGGCACAAACTCATACCTTCTAAAGGATTTGGAGGAGCTATTATTTTTTTACAGTACTAATGGTTCCCACTTGAAACAATGTGGAACCAACTTGATCATTAATGCTTTGTGTAAACATGATTGTTGTATATAGTCCTTTGTCTTACTTTTTTTTTAACTTTGGTTTGTTGAGTTTTAATTTTTGCTATTTGTTTCGCGTAATCATTAGAAGTAAAGTTTGGATCAGTGTTGCCATAATAATGCCATTATGTAAGTATTGTTGATCAATGAAAATAAGATACACACAGCTGTCACGGTGTCCTCCTTTAAGACACCACTGGAACAACTTTTTTCTTTCAATACTGTTGTAGTATAGTTGGTTTTTTTTTCGTCCTTGTTTCTGCCATCCCCTTCTTCCATCCATCCTGGGATTCAAGAGCATATCAAAAGCATTCTCCCGGAAATTATTAAAAGCATTATCAGTTATGAATCTTATTCAATTGTTATGCATATAGGACCAACTCCCCTCATACTTCTCACTTTCCATAAGTTATTCCCCGAAGTCCCATCTCATTATTTCCCTTAAACCATCATTTCCCCCATGTTGCGTAACTATTCTTTTCAACATTTTTTGATCACCTACTTCTATTGGTCTGTGAAACCAAACATTCTGAGTT
The DNA here is from genome assembly GCA_009831015.1 of Picea engelmannii. NCBI lineage: Eukaryota > Viridiplantae > Streptophyta > Pinopsida > Pinales > Pinaceae > Picea > Picea engelmannii. The sequence goes on from ML788666.1 coordinate 498,938, forward strand.
CTAAATCTGTTGGGAATAGATTTCCCTGTGGATTCGCCAGTTTGTTGATGCCCAAAAGAGCAACATGGAATCCCTGCCTACAAATGGGTTGTAATGCCTTATTACTTATATATATTTAATAATAAACTAAACAGGTGGGACCCCCCTTATGATTAATAATGATGAAAGATGCTTCTTTGATTTGTGATCATGACTACCTTGAAAAAAAGGATTCTATAGTTTGAGAATGAACACATAAATTCAAGTCGGTTTCCATGTGAAATGGATGAATGATGAGTGTGCTAGCAATTTAATTTGAAAAGATAGAGAGGAGGAAAATGTTTGTTTTGATAAGCATATTGGTTTATTCTTGCTACACATATATTTTGGCATGTTGTTCAAACTTCAAGCACGAGCCACATCGGAAGTTATGGTGTATTTCACTTATGGTATACTTGTATATGTTATGGAAAATTGATATGTTGTGTGCAATTATAATCCTTCACTAGCAAGGAATGTGGGACATGATTGTTTTGGTGCTAAATAATGGTTATAGGAGGTCGATTCAATTTGGAAAATGGAAGTAATATGTCTGGTGGTGAATTCGATACATATGGTTAACTATGTGCTTTGTGAAAATCTTATGGTGGTTTGGGTGCACTCCATACTTGGCTGTGGTGGGTGACAATTAATGTGGGAAACAACGTGCAATTATTGCACGTCGTTCTACCCTACCTCGTGCTCCCCACCTTCACTTTGTTTGTGCTTGTGTTGGTTGCTTTGGCTAGTGTTGCCTCTATTTTGCTCGACCTTTGAAGGAATAGTGGTGCTCATTCGATCTTTTACATTCTCCTTACATGTATGTTGGCTCTTACCTCTCCATTCATGAACTGTAGCTCTGCTCCGAATAAAATCATGATGTTGGCTCTTAGATTTTATTACAGAGTGTGTTTGCTTTCCGAAGATTATAATGGATGTATGTGGATATTATGGTTGTGCAAATTACATTTAAATGGGTTTTCTTCCTGTTGGAATTTAAATGTTTCAAGCTAGGAATGATGTTCGACATTCCATTCTGTTTGAAATATGTGGTTGTGTTACACCCAAAATGAGTTCTTCTTGTTTTATTATGACTGTTGGAAAATGATTATGGAAAATAATTATAGTTTTTCCCATCTCTGGTGATTAAAATCTAAAGGGTTTTCTCTATGAAATAAAAGAACAATTGGATTTTGGTGATTATTGCATAATGCCATACCCTTTACCCAGTCCTTGGAAGACTCACAACTCTTTCAAATTATCTTTCCGTTGTTTGTGAATATATGTGAGACATGTGTATCTGCCTTGTGTCTACCATGGGAGGTCTGTGGAAAGTTTGTTGTGGAAATAAATGGTTGTTTTGTTTTGCAAACCCCTTATTAATATTTCTCCCTTATGTTTGTCCAGACCTCGTTTTGTATCCGATATATGGAAGTTAGTGAATTCGAACTCAGATTTTGATACTTGTTTGGTTTTGACTCAACAATGGAAAAGATTGGTTATATCTGTGAGGTCTTGGGTCACTTGCGATTTATCTGTGAGGGTAATGTCGATTTTGAAGTTATAGGGTTTCTGAGAAAAACACACTAGCTAGCTCCACAATGGGGTTTCGAACCCAGTCTGTTTATGAAGCAAGTATTGGGGTTATGATATAAGTTTTGTATAGTGAAAGGTCAATGGATTTATGTTTGTTTCATTAACCTCCCATGTTGGCTTGAGGCAATCTGGTTTCGAATGAATTTTTAAACAGTCTCTTACACAACGTTTTGATAATGGACATCTTTATCTATTTAAAAAGAAAAAAGAAGAAGAAGGGGGAAATGAAAATTGTAAAGTTTGACAGTACTGACATTTTCATTGGGTTTTATATTGAGCATTGTAAAAACTGTTGTGTCTTGGATTTAAATTGTTATCAGAGAGAAGTTTTTTGCAAATGATGGCAATGCCAATTTTTCAATAAATGTTATTTCATGTAATAGAACAATAAACGTCTCATTCCCGTTCATTATTCCACTTTAAACTCATTATATTCCCATCGCCTTCCCAAAGACATTTAAAACATCCTTTGTTATGTTATTATGAATTTCATTTAAAACAAAAAAGAGGATTAAAAGGAAAAGAAAGGGGCTAGATGATGACTGGTGTTGGGAGTTTGGATATGGAGACATTGTTTGCCTCTGCATTTGCTTGAACAATATTGGTTGGTTTCTTCCCATTCATGCTTCCATTTTTTGCTCATTACAAAGCCCCCCATCTTCCCTATCACTCCCCGTTCAAATGGCAATTGATTATTGAGTTTAAAAGTATGATGGATGGATTGCATGTTCTTTTGTTCAGAATGATAGAGCCAAATTTTTTATTTTATTTAGGTAGGGTGTTGATGCATGGATTGTTAAGAGTTTTTCATAACATGATTGAAATATTTCTTCAGGATGAGTTTGTTTAGTAGAAGCAACAATGGCAGAGGTGAAAAAAGAGGTAGAGGAAATAATTGGAAAAGAGGCCATAGAATGCCACAATTTTCAATATATTTTGACGTTGATCCGCAATAACTAAATCGACTTTTCCAAGTTGGTTTTTTGATCTAGTTGGCCAAGGAATTTTGAAACCTATACCTGAGAGGCCTCCTTTCCAACCACGTCAAAATTTATCTGGTATCCACATCCCCCCTCATGTGTCTATGCAACCAGAACCACATGCCAATGACGATTGACAATAAATTGTTCATCAGCTTGTAGCTCATCACCATTGTTGGCCTACTGTTTCATTGCTATTATCCCCTCCTCCACCACCAATAAACCCAAATTCCCAAGTTGATCGTGTGGTCTCGCCAATACAGTCCTCTCATGCAAGCAAAAGATTAAAATCTTCCATCCTTGAGCCAAAAATAGATAACGGAAAAGAGGTGGCTAATCCCTCCAAGTCTTCTAAAGACTCCTTTGAATCAGTATCCTCTCATCTCCACCTCAAAGATGATTGTTCCCATGTCATCAGTGCAATTCACCCACAAGGTTTTCATTAGTTGAAGGTTGTTGCATAGGATAAATAAGAAAAGGTATCAAGAGAAAGTATCAGTTGAAAGAGAGAAAATGCCTCTCACGACAAATATGGGTTTTAATCCTGTTGACGTTATTTTCTTTTGAGGACAATCTTTTTGTTTTTGATATGACAATATTTTGGAAAACAAATACATATTTAGACAGAGTTTTGGACAACATGAACATAATGCTATTTTTGGATATAGTCACGTTCTACTTTGTTGATATTAAAATATTTGATTATTAATATGAGGATGGGAGTTAAAAGGCAGACGCTTAATCAAATATTTGGGGTATTATACTTTAGGTGTTGACATCATTTAAAAAATGAAAATGGAGTGACAAGGGGTCCCACCTATTTAGTTATTATTTAAAAGACTCTTATTTATATATTATTAATTATTTTTCTCAATAAATTAGTTAAGCTAATTAAGCTTAACAAAAGGAAGGTAGTTGAACTACCATAACTAATTGGCAAAGAATAAAAGCTCAATCAAATGAAGAGACAAGGGAGTAAGAGAGAATAATATAACTTCTTCTATAAAGGTTTGCTCTGTACTTGTGAGATACTTCCATTCTTCATTCATTCTGAGTTTACTTGAAGGCTTAACCATCTTGATAGCAACATGGTCTTATTGAAGGCAACAAGATTCAAAACTAAATAATATTTTCCAGCAGCTTGTCTCTAAAGGTGTATGATTTATCTTTGGCAGTCTGTGTGTTCTTGTTTGTTTATGGATTAAATTTCATGACTGATAAAGAATATTTTGCAGTTTCAAGTGACAACATTTTGTGGAAAGTTGATCCAGATCTTTAGCTTCAGTTTTCTTTTGTTGTCAAGGTATTTTTGTATGGTTCCCATCGAAGGGTTCTAAATCTAACTTTGGTCCATATCCTCGCAGGGGTTTGTAAAGAGAATTCAACTTTGAATCTCAAAATGAAATCTGTATAATAATCAGATTTCTGATTTCAATCTCACATGTGTATTTAGATGTTTTGGTTCAGATTTTACTTTTATCCTTGTTCTTATCCATGTACACAATTATGTAATTTCTTGCTTATTTTATTTCTTTTGCACAGTTACATATAATATATATAAAACCAGCCTTGGTCCCTTGTACTTAGTACCTGTGGATTGAGTGATTGTTTTTTTATTTTGAGGCTATAAACCACGGGTAACATTCCCAACTATCTTGTCTTAGCCCAGCAAGATCTGAAAATGCTTGAGTAAGGTTCCTCATACCTTTTCCTCAACAAGGTGAATTCATACAACCAGTGCAACCATTTGATCATCTCATTAACGTATCTCCCCTTGTGCTTAATCATACAATACAACAAATATAAGTCAATCACATAATAATTATGAGTATAAACACACATATAATCGATCATAAAATAAAACTCATGAAGATGGATAGGTCGGAGGAAATCTTGCTGGAAAGAAAAGCCACAAGTCTGATCATTCCATCTCTGAATTGGGATATCATATGTAGATGGTGGCTCATCTTTGTCGTCCTTCTCATAGTCACCTCCCTTTGAGGACTGAAGAATCATGTGAAAACTTGAGAAATACCTATGACTTGTTTGAAAAGAGGAAGGGAGAGGATAAGTTCTAGATAAAGAAAACCGTTGCTTCTTCATTGGCGAATCCTCATAAAAAATTCCAAGATGAGAGTGTTTTTGCTTAATACAGTGAGCCCATGGCTTCCCTAGAGTGGCCATGCCATCGTGCTCATTTGAATTTGGGGGCAAAGGCAGTTGGAAGTATTCAAAGAACAAATCTGCACCCTTAAAAGGGTGTGCATCACAACTTCCAAAGGGTTATCGAAAATTACCATGAGTATGCTGCGAAAAGTCATCCTCGAGGGAATGTAACAAATCTATAACCATACCAACATCAAGATGCCACATATGTGGATAAAAAACACATGGAGAAAAATCTTTTGGAAATGAAAAATGGAGGTTCCCCTTTGCTTGAGGGCTACCTTCAACATTGTAAATTAGATCTCCATCAATAATGAAGCAACTCATGTCCCATCTACGTGTCCCAATATGTATGAACTCATCAATGATTTGATCAACTACATTGGATTCATTCTTTACAGGATCATCTACAACATCATGGCTAATCACTTATTATCCTTCATGTCAAGGAAGAAGACAAGGCAAGGTAGCTTCATTTTCAGGATCGTGAAACAAAGTGTCATTGAGATCCTCAAACAGGTCATGAATCATCATGTCTTCTTCTTGATGTGCAGGAGGAATGAACACTTCATCGTCATTGGATGTCTTATCTAGATATTTAACATGCGAGTTTTCACCAGGATCTTCTAGGCAATTTCCTTTATAGATTTTCTCTTAAAGGAATTCTTCATTTTATGAGCCACAAAATAAGGAATCATCAAGGTCTTGAAGAGGGTGATTACTCACCATATTCTCTTCTTCCCAAACAGGAGGCATGTGCTCTTGGACAACCTCTTCAGGTGGAGGGGTGGGTATTAGCAATTTGTCTTCATGACGAGCTTCCTTTTTTACATCAAAATATCCGTCACCTTCATCATCAATAGGGTCCTGGTTCTCAACTTTGTGAGCTTCTCTAAAACCTTCCACTATCTTGGTGGTAAACCCTTCTTTGTACAGGAGTAGTGTGAGACCGTGAAGGATGTCTTCATATGTCTCAGAGTCTGGTCGACAATACTCAATAAATCTACTAATGAGATCTATGAGAGAATATATGCTCTTGGGTTTGCAACGATCTTCGACCCATCTTCACATTCTCTAGGGAATATACATTAGAAACAACACTATCCACACATCTTCACGAGATGTCTTTCCCCATAGGTAATTGAGGAAGTTTACAATTTTTTGGGTAGTGGAATACCCCCAGAAACTTGGGAGACTATTCACCCATCCTTTATTGATATATACTTCATTTGAATAACCCTGTATACTTTTAAAGTCAATGGAGGGAAAAATTTCATGAAGAGGAAGAGGATCCATGTTTCCATAGCTCAAAGGGGTCAATGGAGTCGCCAAATGATCTGTTTAAGATCATCAAAGGATGGGGAAAGGAAAAGAGGGAAAGCTGGGTTCATAGAAGGTGGAGTCGCTAGATAAACTTCAAGGAGTGTTCATCAAGGGTGGAAAGGGAACATCCCTTGGGTGGAGTCTCCGGGAATGCTAAGGGATAGAGGCTTTGGGAGGGAAGCTTGCCAAAGTGTCAAAAGGGCATGAAGAGGATTAAAATCCTCCCCAGAAAGGCTGCGAAAATGTTATCGCACAATTTGTAGGTTGGGAAAATCTCAACCCAACCACAAAATAAAGTGCTATAACTATGGGACACTACACCCAATGTCACCTCGAGTTAGTTCGCACTCTTCAAGGGTGACTAGGTCACTCTAGGGAGGCGATCCCGGTGACCCTGGGGGGATTTAGACATATGGAAGGGAAGGAAAAGAGGTACCCCCTTAAAGGTCAGTGATGGAAATAGAAAGGAGGATGTGATGACTCATCTCCAGGTGGTTTAAAAGTTTCCAAGCCTTTGGGTACCTTTAAAAGTGTTTTGTACCTGCCCGAGACACAAGAAAATACACACTTGCATATAGTATGTTAGGTGGACCATAAAATTAAGATTTATGTCCCTAATTGGCGCAAACCCCTACCTCATTCGGGCCTGCTGACCTCCCAGTCTAAGGATCTCTTATATCACTGAGCCGAAATGGCTCTTCCGGTCCACTGTTAGAACCTTCAATCGACCAAAACCAGAGTTCCTTTAGCAAAACCCCACCTGCGCAAACTAGCACAGGATGTGACCTCTCTTCCTATGCGACCACGGTGCCATGTCTGTGTGCCAACTCAACACCACTCACACTTTGCAGTTTGGGGAATGTTGGCGGGATACAACTCCAACACCCCAACCTCCGAAACTCTGAAACCTGAAAAGGGCCTAGCGAGCGCTAACCTTCTATTCTATACAATCGATGTGACCTTCTTGTAGGAACTAAGTTCCAACTCCCAATTGTTTTAGGATTTCATGATTCAGAGAATCAACGAACAACTCCTCCTTTCCTTCCAAGATCCCTGATTCCTGAAGATCTGATGACCCCAGTTCTACGGTCTAGATCCTCTGCAAATCAACGACCAAGATTTAGTCGGCGATTCACCTTTCGTGACCTTGGGGAAGTCTTCACCTCTGTTTCCTCGATATCCTAAAAAAAACCAACGTTCCAGATCTATTAGTATCGACGACCCCTATCTCTCCTGAGCTTCAAGAGTTGAATGGATCTCCGCCTTATCTTCCTCGCAACTATGTTTGATCCAACGGCTCACGACAAATCGACACTTCTCCCTCAAAAATTTCCACCGTCCATCCAGATCTGAATGAGTCCCTGGTCAAGTAGCTCGCACTGACTCTCTAAACTCGATTTCCCCCGGGCGACTGTAACTTTCATCCCTCCTTCGAAGTTTCGAACAACGCTATCCTTCCTGAGATTGTTCCTCCTAGAAACTTTTGGATTCTAAAGAATCCTATGCACACACCTTGCACGTCTTCACAATAACCTCCAGATATCCAACAATTCGTGCTCGATGCACTCCTTGCAACAGAGGTCCTTCAACCGCTCCATTGGGCTAAAGAAATCTAGCACTCTCCTCATCCTGCACACTCCTTGCATGACTCTGTGCCACACTCGTACTTCTTCTGGTATAAGTTAACGCTATCTCTCCTGAGTTTTCTGAGATAAAACTCAGAATCTTGTCAACGCACTCCTTGCGGACTCTCACTGCACTCCTTGCAGGATTTCTCAGGAAGAGAAACAATTGAAACTTATACTTCTCCTCTCACTGACTTCATACATTCCACCATGAAATCACGAGCATACACATAGCATTGAAACAAATACATAACAAAGAATATAGAAAACTGTAAACATACCATTCAATAGATGCAAACAGTAATCATGAACACACCACGAAATGGAATCAAAGTATTCTTATATCAATTCTGGTGCTCCTGTACATGAGTTCAATAGCAATAGCTATCTACTTATACAACCTTCCAAAATCTCTATTCCTCTACTCTCCTATTCTCTAGCTCTACAACTTACAATTACAATCAGAATAATTCTTCTCCTTACAATAAAATACATGCGAGGGAGATTTTTAGAGTTTTCCCTACTACAACTCTAGCAATCTAATCAAAATTAAAAGCTACCTACTTTTCATTCATTACAATTAAATGCCTCCATATCCGACAGATGAGAGCAATGCTCAAGATCTGTTTTACAATCTTTCAAACATAAATGCAAATACATCCTTCTGGTTGTAACATTAATGCTCCATCTTTTGAAATTCAAAAATTCCCTCAAAATGTGTGCTGGTGCATCTCCAGTTGTCCTTCTCTTTTGCGCTTGCTTTGTTGGCTTGCTTACGATGCTCCCGCATCATACTCCCTTGGCTGAAAATTCATGAACTCTTGTACCGTTTGTCCATGTTTCTGGATGTTTGCTTCACTTTCCCAACTGGCATCTTCAATCAAGTGTCCCTTCCATTTCACCAAGTACTCAAAATATGTTTTTCTCCGGGTCTTTTTACCAACTCTCCGATCAACAATCTTTTCCATCCGCGGCTTTTCAACTATAGGCATCTGTTTGACCCATTGAACTTCCTTTTGATCCTCTGATATCTCTGTTCCATATTCTTTGTAAGGATACAGATCTGCTGCATTGAATATGGGTGAGATGTCCACATTATTTGGCAATTCAATCTCATAATCATTTGCCTCAAACTTTCTCAAGATTTTACATGGCCCAATTTTCTTCATTTTCAGCTTATTATAGGTTCCCCTTGGGAATATTTCTTTTTAGAGATATGCCAGAACCAAATCACCTACTTCAAATTGAAGCTCTCTTCTATGTTGATCTGCTCTGCGCTTATATTCCTGGTTAGAGTTTTGCAACCGCTCTCTGATTTAACTGTGGAGCTCCTGCATTCCTGCTGCAAAATCTTTCGTGCTAGCACTCCAGAATTCATTCTGCTCTAAGTCTTTCAACTCATAGACTCCTCTTGGCTGCATTCCATACACTATCTAAAATGGGCTTTGTCCTATACTCCTATTGGGTGAGTCGTTATATGAAAATTATGCCTATGGCAAAACCTGATCCCACTGGTTGTGGTGTTCAACTACCAAACTCCTTAATAAGTCCCCTAAACTCCTATTTACTACCTCAGTCTGTCCATCTGTCTGAGGATCATACGCTGAGATAAAAGATAAATTTGTCCCCAACTTCTTCCATGGGGTCCTCGAGAAATGATCAACAAATTTGGTATCTCGATCATAAACAATACTCTTGGGTAAGCCATGAAGTCTAACAACTTCTTTGAAAAACAAATTTGCAATGTGAGTTGCATCACTGGTTTTCTGACATGGTATGAAATGTGCCATTTTAGAAAATCTATCGACTACCACAAATATGGAATCACAACCCCTCTGTGTCCTCGGCAGTCCCAACACAAAATCCATGCTTATCGCATCCCACGACCTCTCTGGTACTGGCAATGGTTGATACAACCTTGTATTTTGTCTTTTCCCCTTTGCATGCTAGCAAATTATGCACCTGTTCACAAATTTCTTGACATATGTTCTCATTCCTGGCCAATAATATGAACCATTCAGTTGTGCGAAGGTATTACCATGGTCGAAGTGTCCAGCCAATTCCCCACTATGTTTTTCCTTCAAGAGGTTTTCTCTCATAGATCATTTCGGTATGCACAACTGATTTCCTCTGAATAAAAGTCCATCCTGAATCAAGTATTGAGTCCATTGACTTTTATATCTGAGAACTAGATTCTCACATGCTTCATAAGCGTCCTTGAAATCTACATCATCTCTGTACATCTCCTTGAGATTGTCAAAACCTAAGGTTTTCACTCTAAACTCCTGCAAAATCAAACATTTCCTGCTCAATGCATCAACAACCTTGTTAGCATTTCCAGAAATGTGCTTTATAACAAAAGTAAAGTTATGCATAAATTCAACCCATTTTGCATGTTTCTGGTTCAATTTCTCCTATTTGGTTATAAACTGTAGGGCATGATTGTCACTATACAACACGAACTCTTTCGGGACCAAGTAGTGTCTCCACTTCTTCAGTGCCTGTATGACTGCATAAAACTCTTTATCATACGTGGAATATTTCATCTTGGTCTCGTTCAGCTTTTCACTAAAGTATGCAACTGATCTATTGTCCTGCCTCAAGACCGCTCCAATCGTAAATTCACTTGCGTCACATCTCACTTGAAATGTTTTGCTGAAGTCTGGCAGAACGAGAACTGGCTGTTCAATTATCTTATCTTTCAGCAACTTGAAACTTTTCTCCGCTTCTTCTGTCCAATGAAAACATTTGTGTCTTTTCTTGACTATGTCCATCATTGGTGCACATATCCCGCTGAAATTTCTGATGAACTTCCTGTAAAAACTGGCTAATCCACGGAAGCTTCTGACTTCAAAGATACTCCCTGGCGATGGCCAATCTTTGATTGCTCTTACCTTCTCCTGATCCATCTTTAACTCATTCGCAGAGATCACAAAACCTAAGTAAATGAGTTTTGTCTTCATGAAAGATGAATTTTTTAGATTTATCAATAATTTCTCTTGTTGTAACCTCCTCATTACTACAGTTATATGCTTCAGATGTTCCCCTTCAGTCTTACTAAAGATCAATATATCATCAAGATACACGATTACAAACTTTCCAATGAAATCTTTCAAGACTTCGTTCATTAATCTCATGAAAGTACTGGGCACATTCGTCAAGACAAACGGCATGACAAGCCACTCCTTCATTTGTCTTGAATGTTGTCTTCCATTCATCACCTTCCCTCATCCGAATCTGATGATATCTGCTTTTCAAATCAATCTTTGAAAAAAAAAAATTCCCCACTCAAGCAATCCATCAAGTCATCCATCATGGGTAAAGGAAATGTACACATCCTCCATCATGGGTAAAGGAAATGTACTCATATAGCCCTCGAATATGTACACATCCTCCATCCACCATCCTTCTTTGGACTTAACACTGTTGGTACAACGCATGGACTCAATCTTTCTCGAGCCAATCCTCTGTCCATCAAATCCTAGACTTGTCTCTTGACCTCTTCTTTCTCATATGGCGTCAATCTGTATGCTACTTTGTTTGTTAAACTCACTCCAGGTATAAGGTCAATTTGATGACTTATTCTCCTGATGGGCGGCACCGAACAAGGTAATTCATCCACCACTATATCAACAAAATTCTTCAGCAGTTCCTAAATTCCTTCAGGTAGGTCATCCATCAAAGTACTGTTCAAGATGACTCTAGGTTTTCTAACCACAACAAACTACATTTCTTCATCTTTCCTGACCTCATTAAGAAGTTCCTTCCCACTCATGAGAAGTATAGTATTGCTCACCTCTGCTTTCACCTCCTTGTCTTTAATTGGCAGCAACATATGCATTCTACCATTCTTCTCCAAGGTGTAAGTGTTTTTTCTCCCATCATGAATAACATTTATGTCATATTGCCAAGGTCTCCCCAACAAAAGATGACAGACGTCCATGGGAATAACATCACATAAAATTTCATCCTTATATCCCCCTATCTTAAACTCAACTAAACATTATTTAGTGACAGTTACTTGGTGTCCTTTTTGTAACCACGAAACTTTATATGGGCTTGGATGTGCAAATGTTTCCAATTCCAGCTTCTCCACCATCTCTGTGGATACTAGGTTATATGTGCTTCCACTATCAACTATTACCTTGCATACCATGTCCTTGGTCTTGCAAGAAGTCCTAAATAAATTGTTTCGTTGGACTGAATTTTCTATCTCTTTCTCTGGCTTCAAGATAATTTTCCTCATCATTAATGACCTTCCACCTTCTGCATCTCTTGCCTCAAAATTCTACCTTTACGCCTCTGAAATGTGAGCTTCACCTCCATCTCTTTTCCTATCGAGACATTCAAAGGATTTGTGTCCAATTTTTCCACATACAAAACACTTTATTTCACCTCCTCGACCTCTTCCTCTTCCTCTTGCTCGCGAAAAAGTGTTTCTATCAGCGTATTGCCTTCCTTGTGAGCTTCCTCCCCTTTCTAGGTGAGTATGGGTTTTCCTTCCTTCCTCCTTGGGCTTATGTACTTTGTCCTAGGCAATTGCTTTGACTTTTCTCTGACTTCTACCTCTGCCTCTTTATCCTTGCTTTCGGGCCAATTTCTCTTAAGCCTTCAGAGCAATCTGGGAAGCATTTTCCACATTCCTGATTGTTACCATGCTCATCTCATCTTGAATTTCATATCTCAGACCATTCATGTATCTAAAAACCTTCTCATCATCACTCTCACGATGACCTGCTCTAATGTTTATCATGTATAACTCTTCAGTGTATTCCTTCACTGTCATCCCCTTCTGTCTTAAATTTTGCATTCTTCGAAACAAATTAATCTGGTAGTCTCTCGGTATAAACTTGGCCTTCATCTTGGTGACCATCCTTTTCCAACTTTTGATTCTTTGTTTGCCTTTGCAAGACTTGTCCGCCTGCAGTTCATCCCACCACAGTGTTGCATGCCCTTTAAGTCTACTGACAACATGTTTAACTTTCTTACCTTCTTCGATATCTTCATAATCGAAGTACTTATCCAGAGCTCTAAACCAATCTAGCAGCTCCTCAACGTCTAAGTTGCCTTTGTACATAGGAATATCCATCTTTGCTCTGGCACCTATTCTTGCAATAGCTCTGAATAGACGTTCTTCTACAACATCTTTGGCTACAACTTCTCATTCGGCTCCAGCATCATTTTCACTTTCGGCTTCACTGACATCTCCAACATCAATTGTTTGTCTTGGTGATGTCTCCATAGCATCTAATCGAGCATGAAGTTCTCTCATTTCCTTTTCCACAACTGGGTCAGGAATTGGTCTATCTTGGTGTCTTCTAGGAAGCATGATTTAAATCTATTCCACACAGAATTCAAGTCACAACTTGCCTTCTGTCTCCTCTCACCTACAGAAACAAATATTGTAGGTTCTGATACCACTTGGCGCAGACCCCTACCTCAGTCGAGTCTGCTGACCTCCCAGTCTAAGGATCTCTTATATCAATGAGATAAAATGGCTCTTCCGGTCCACTACGAGAACCTTCAATTGACAAAAGCCACAAATTCTTCAACAAAACCCCACCTGCGCAAACTAGCACAGGATGCAAGCTCTCTTCCTACACGACCACAACACCACATCCGTGTGCCAACTCAACACCACTCACACTTCGCAATTTTTGGAATGTTAGCGATATACAACTCCAACACCCCAACCTCTGAAACTCGAAAAGGGCCTAGCGAGCTCTAACCTTCTATTATATACACTTGATGTAACCTTCCTCTAGGAACTAAGTTCTAGCTCCCAATTGTTTTGGGATTTCGTGATTCGGAGAATCAACGAACAAATCCTCCTTTCCTTCCAAGATTCCTGATTCCCAAAGATCCGATGACCCCAGATCTATGGTCTAGATCCTTCACCAATCAATGACCAATATTTAGTCGGCGATTCACCTTTCACGACCTTGGGGAAGTCTTCACCTCCGTTTCCCCGATATCCCGAAACAAACCAATGTTCCAGATCTATTGGGATCGACGACCCCTATCTCTCCTGAGCTTCAAGAGTTGAATGGATCTCCACCTTATCCTCCTCGTAACTCTGTTTGATCCGACAACTCATGACAAATTGACACTTCTCCCTCAAAAATTTCCACTGTCCGTCCAGATCTCAATGAGTCTCTGGTCAAGTAGCTCGCACTGACTCTCTGAACTTGATTTCCTTCGGGCGCCTGCAACTTTCGTCCCCCCTTTGAAGTTTCGAACAATGCTATCCTTCCTGAGCTTTTTTCTCCTGAAAACTTCTGGATTCTAAAGAATCCTACGCACACACCTTGCATGTCTTTGCAATAACCTCCGGGTATCCAACAATTCCTGCTCTGTGCACTCCTTGCAATAGAGGTCATTCAATTGCTCCATCTGGATAAAGAAATCTAGCACTCTCCTCAGCCTGCGCAGTCCTTGCACGACCCTGTGGCACACTCGTACTTCTTCTGGTATAAGTTAATGCTACCTCTCCTGAGTTTTCTGAGATAAAACCCATAATCTTGTCAACGCACTCCTTGCAGACTCTCACTGCACTCCTTGCAGGATTTCTCAGGAAGAGAAACAATTGAAACTTATACTTCTCCTCTCATAGACTTCATACATTCCACCATGAAATCACAAGCATACACATGGCATTGAAACAAATACATAACCGAGAATATGAGTAAATTGTAAACATACCATTCAATAGATGCAAACAGTAACCATGATAACACCATGAAATGGAATCAAAGTATTCTTATATTAATTCCGGTGCTCCGATACATGAGTTCAATAGCAACAGATATCTGCTTATACAACCTTCCAAAATCTTTGTTCCTCTACTCTCCTATTCTCTAGCTCTACAACTTACAATTACTATCAAAATAATTCTTCTCCTTACACTACAATACATGCGAGGGAGCTTTTTAGAGTTTTCCCTCCTACAACTCTAGACATATAATCGAAATTAAAAGCTACCTACTTTTCATTCATTACAATTAAATGCCTCCATATCTGACAGATGAGAGAAATGCTCAAGATCTGTTTTACAATCTTTCAAACATAAATGCAAATACATCCTTCTGGTTGTAACATTAATGCTCCATCTTTTGAAATTCAAAAATGCCCTCAAAATGTGTGCTGGTGCATCTCCAGTTGTCCTTCTCTTTTGCGCTTGCTTTGCTGGCTTGCTTACGATGCTCCTGCATCACTAATTTATAGAAATCAAACAATATTAAACATCAACAATAAAATGATATCATATGTTGCAACTTAAAAGTTCTACAAGTTCAGTTAAACGCGCAATATTTGAAACAACAATGACTAGTCTAGCTTGCACCGAATAGCATGAAACTTGAATAGTCAAATAGGGTTGTTATAATTTATTTCTACTATAAAAATTGTCAGCCTTATGGCTGTAGCATACAATGTATTATAGCAGCAAAATTATCCAATTGAGCTTGCCCAAAAGTTTCCCAAAAAGTGCGCTATAGCAAGTAGATTATGAGGGCAAAGTTTTAGCCTAAGTCTAGGGTTAGTTTGCGAGTTATTATCATTTAGGGTTAGGGTTTTCTGTAGCCTAATGGTTGTAGGAAAAAAATTAGTACATGAATAATAATTTATGGGAGAAAGGGGATACCCTAAGGAAGGAACAATCCCCAAGGCATCAAGATCACTATCCAAAAGAGAAAGATTTAAAACTTGAAGAAATCATGTTTACCAAGGCAACAATTTTGTTTCTCCAATGCAATAATAAATGACTAGTGCTCTTAATAATTGGGTTAATGTGGTCATGCACAGAAAGATCTAGAGAAGCTACCTCCCTGGTGGTGTAAACCCTCTTACTCCCCAAGGCAAGTTTCTCTAGCCAGGGTTTAAGCTAAGATGGTGTATGTCCATATACTTCTCTTAGAAAACCTTTATTTAACCAATAATATGAAGTATAAAATGATGAAGACTATGGTGGGTGTGAATGCCCTTATATTTCCCACCTAGCTCCTAGCACAATAACCTTGACTTGAAACAAATGATAGCATGAAAGTAAAGACCATACCAATTGAAGGAAAAATGTTAAGATAATCCACCACAATAGCAAGAGATAAGCCTTCCAAGGTTAGTGCATCACCTCCATCAATCATACATCAAGAGATAACCATAAACAATAGCACAAGAGAGACTATTTGCCAAAGATAGCAAAAATTTCAGACAAAGTTCCTCTCACAAGAGGGAGAGTTATCTCAAAATGAGATCTTACGATCCCTTATTTATACAAAATGTCACCAAGGTGACTTGTCCACATATTTAGGGGTAAACCACAAGACTAGGGGTCAAAAACCCTAATATTTCCCCTGTAACAAAGTAATATTAAACAATTCATTTATTCAATGCCTTTTATTCTTAGTCTTATTGTTTTTGGTCTTTTTTTCTTTTTCAAGGGAAAAGTTGGGGGAACTTGTCTTGGTCTGGTGACCAGAGGTGACAACGTTACCCACAAGAATTTCACAGAAATGAGAAGGATGACTCATGATGAGACCCCCTTTCTCTTATCTATGCCACCAAGAGCCACTACCCTGGTTTGGTGACCAGACAGATGTTAGTGTCATACCGCTACATGCCCATGGACCTAATAGGCCAACTTATGATGAGACCTCCCATCCACCAACTAATACCTTGAGTGTTTATTTATCTTCTGGGTTCCCTTTTCTTACTAAGAAGCCTTTTATTGCTTTCTTGGGAATCTATGTGTGAAGCATCTCAAAGGTTTCATTTTGGCTTTTAACTCTTTCCAGCTACTTTTACCCTCTGGGCCTTTATCCCCTTCTGCCCACAAGGCAACGTACAACCCTTCCTAGTGTGGCAAACCCAATGCCCGAACAAAGGTAGGGGGGAAATGAAGGAGTAATGATGGAAACTGGTAAGTATGGAGGGAATGGACTATGACCTTTTATAGACCCACCTAGTGGCAACCCATCCTAAAGGGAGATCAACTTACTAGGGCATCATGTCAAACTCCCAGGAATGAGCAAGTTAAAGAGCATAATTTCCAAGAAAATGTTATGAAATGAAGGAGAATTCAGTGCAACATGTTTAGGTGCTTCAATAATCAGAGTGACACATACCATGATACCCAGACTCATTACCTTATGGAGTAAGACTTACTGCTACTTTAGGACCAAACTGGTGGGATGGACGTTGTTGTGTCTGACAAGTGGGATGCACTAAAGAAAATATGGGCCCTCTAGGGCTATGATCAAGTCATATGGCTCTCAAAACTCCATGTCTAGGACCTATGGGCATCGATACATGATCTGCTTAGTTATCCCTAGGATAGGGGATAACATCTGGCTCCAACTTGGGGACACGTGCTCACCGTAGAGTGCATGATAACTTTAACATCTCTGGTATGACATGTATATGCTAGATCTCAACAAATGTATCAGTAATAATCAGGGTGGTGATATCACCCCGTGATCATATATAATATAATAAAATAAAGAGAATCATAGGAATTCATATATACATAATGGAGAAAAACAATACGACAGTGAAACTACAACTATACTAACATGATAGGCAGATGGCATATACAATGGATGCAAATGCCTACCTAATCTACTTACACGTTGGTTGAATGCTAGGTGTAGTCAAATAACCAGCGAAACCATCCTAGCAATATCTCATAATACATGCCTCTGTGCTTCATCATAAACCAAAATAATGACAAGTCAAGCACAAAAATAACATGAGTTAGAACATGTATCACATCATCGTAAATAGTAAATTCTAGCTCATGGAGGTGGGAGGGAGGGACAAAATCATGCCAAGTCACACTTCTAGAAAAGTGCTCAATCCATCTCAGAAATGAATAGTGAAAAATCAAAGGCTCAAAAGACTGACTCAAAGAGTCTGAAGGTTGGCTACCTTGGACTTCATCACATCCTGAGGTCTGGGAAAGGACCAGTAAGAAGCTAGAGGATGACTAACAATTTCTTAAGGGAATGTTGAAAGACTGAGATAATAAACTTCTTCTTAAGGTATTCAACCCGCCCTTGGATTCTAAAAGAAGGATTTTCCCAGGAGAAAAATCAAGGCAAGGGACATGTTTCCCAACTACACCCTTAGTGACATAGCGAGGTGAAGTAGTAGAAGGGAGCTAGACAACCTTGTCACAGGTATCCTACTTCAGGAAAGCAACGTCCTCACCTTTATCAAAATTTGAGCACAACAACGGTTGATAATCTTCTTCATAGAATAAATCCAAGTGTGCAAAGGAATACTCATCATAATCCTCAAGGTATGACCAAAAATCATCAAGAGAACATTGCATTGGGTCATCCTTGGGTGCTTGGAAAACTTTTGTAATTATAGAATCATCTTGTTGCCAAACATCAAAATTATTAGGAACATCATATGATTGTTGTAAAGGAAACATTCAAAGATATCCTTCCATATCATAAATGGGATCCTTATCAGAACTAATCACATCCCACTTACGTCTTCCAAAATGTATGAACTCATCAATATTATCAACCATGTCACTACTTTTGTCATAACACGAAGGATTTAATGCATCCAAGGGCTCCTCTAAAACTTCTTCACTTTCCAAGTCATAAAATAAAGCATCATCAAAATCTTGGAAAGAGAAATAACTTACCTTGTTCACTTCTTGTTGTGAAGGAGCATCAATGGCTTGGATGTCTTCATCAAATGGAAGAGGGTCCAGTACATCATTCCTAAATCTTGTCTCTTTAATCATCTTTTCACTTTCATCAAAAAATGAAGGACCTAGCTCTTCCAAGGGTTCCTTTACTTCTTCACCTTCTGAATCATAGAACAAAGTGTCATCAAAAACCTGGAAAGGAAAATGACTCACCTCATTCTCTCTACCTTGTACATGAGATATAGGATCTTCAAGAGCTCCATCGGATGAAGGAGCGGATACTAGTGCTTCACCCTCATAAATCACTTCTTTAGTCAAGTCTTTACTGCATTCTATTGAATCATGGGGAAAATATTTCTCCTCTTTAAGGGGTCGACAACTTTCTTCATAAATTTCTCCTTTTATATCAGAGTGTTCTTGAGTATGGTACACATCCCTGAGATCTTCCACAATCTCAGTGGTGAATCCTTCATCCTCTAGGGATATTGTGAGATATTGAAGGGAATCTTCATATGTCTGGCATTGTGGTTTGACAAACTCAATAAACCTACTGATGAGGTCTACGAAATATTATATACCCCTATCTCCGCAACAACCCTTAAACCAATCTTGCAAAAAATATGGCAGAGAAAGTATGAACAATTTTACTAGAACATCCTCCCCTTCCAATTCTATCTCACTTATATACTTCAAGAATTTTACAATGTGAGTAATTGGGAGGCCTCTGAATCTTGCAGAGTTGTTTAACCATTTTGCATCAAAATAATGTGGGTATCCTTGAATTTTTTTGAAATCAATAGTCAAATATACTTGTTCCCAGGGCGCCATGATCCCATAATGTGGAAATATCACAAAATTGAGAGTAAGGTTGCACCTTGGAAAAGGTTAGTGGAGTCGCCAAATATCCTCTTAAGGATTATCAAAGGGATGAGGGAATCACCCTCAGTGGAGTCGCCGGGTAAGATTTGTGAAATGAAGGCTTTGGATAAAGGCTTACCGAAAAAGTGTCATTAAGGAATATTGACTCAGTGTTCCCCGAAAATGATGCCAAAATGTTATCGGACAATTTGTACTTTCCCAAATCCCAAGGCAAGTGGATGCAATATTGGCGTAATAGGGGGTGACCTATCACTGTCACCTTAATATGAAACCCCTTTCTCTTTAGGAGTATATCACAGTACCCCAAGGGAGACGTCCTCGGTAACCTAAGGCTTTGAGAAGGATATGGTAAAATATATAAGAAAGTCCCACCCTCTCGCAGGCCACTCAAGTCAGAGGTTATTTGTGTCTTATAGAGATGAAGCAAAGGGTAAATAAGGTGTACCTACCCAGAACAAGACAACAAATAGAAAAGAGTGAAATTTCCAAGTACCATATGATATTAGTGCTTCATAAGACCATAAACCTCTGAAAAATAAGTAGGCTAATATAAAAATGCAGTAAGGTAATTATTTATAATAACAATGAATATTTTGTAACAACCACAACAATTATGCCTCAAGAATGCTTGAAAATGACAAGAAAATATATCTCTAAGTTGACAGAATGATAACAACTTGTCAAAAGAAAAATTGGCAATGTCTAATCAACTTTTAATGTCACTTTTGGAGATGAATTTGTTGTTGTAAGATGGTTGTAGCAATCTTTTGCAACAACAACAAGTTGGTTAATGGACTAGTCTAGTCTACGGTTAGTAGAAGTTAGTAAATGTTTCAAGGAAGATAGTTTGAGATTGTTTTGATCAATCAATCACTATAGTGAATGGACTAGTGCCTTTTAGGGTGTATGGAGTCAACAATAGAAGCAACAAATATTAGAGAAAAATAGCAATGATAGTACTTAGTCAAAGCATATGGAATGGATGGGAGAGTTGTTGGTAACCCAAGGCCTCAAGCATCCAAGTCCTAAAATAAAAATTGGCTAGAATTTAAGGAAACTTAGGCCCTAGCGATTTCTCTTTCCTTAGACAATTTGGAAATAATATATGCAATAGGAAATTAGAGTAGGGCTACTAGAGTGCTAGCATTTTAGGGCTCTAGTATCTACTTCTAAACAAGGTGCACTTTGAGAAATTCAAACAGGTGGAAAACTATAGAGAAAAAGATAATAACTTATGTTTCTCTCTTAGTGTTTTGAGCAAGCAATTTCATAATCTTTAACATGAACCAAGTAAAATTTACCACGAACATTTAACATAAACAAATTGTAGATTTTCTACTTACTTCACCAAGAATAATCAAGCCAAACCCTAGTTGAAGATCCTCCACAATGAAGAATAGCCAAGATACACCAAAAAATGTCTCTCCAAGAATTTGCGTACTAATTAGTTCAACCAATAACCCTTAAAGAGGGTCGAATTTTAGACCACACACTTTTGTGATGAGAGATGATGATAAAATGAGAGTTTTCTCTCTTATTTATACAGTATCAATGACCTTTAATTACAATTAGTTCATAAAAAGGCCGACATGGCCAAATTACATTAAAATCCAGTTTTTTACAAAAATGACAATAATTAAACCCTAATTTCATCTTCAAGGGTGACGTTATGCCCATAATGTGGAACACTAGGCCTCAAGTGCAGAACGTTTGGCCTCCAAAGGCCCTAAATGTTGCCACAGGTTCCAACTACCACACAAATGCCCATCATAAATGAAAACGTGCTTCATGAGAGCCATGTGACATCTCAAACACATGCAAATATATGCGGGGATTTTGACTTTTTGGGGAATCCTTTTGTTATTCCTTCCACTAATGCACGTAGCCAGCAGGGATGTAGTAAAAACCTGGAAAGCCATTTCTGAACCCTCGACCATCACGAACCTCTGCAACGAGCCCGAACTGATATATTTGTTGAACCTATACCCTGCAGGTTGCCTATGTTTCGTTCTGCCATTACCTTGCCCCACATCCAGTTTATGTTCTTGCCATCACCCTTGCCCATGTGTTGAGTAGATGGATTGAAGAAGTGGGTTGTCAGGATCATGGATTGAAGAAATAGGTTTTCAGGCCTATGTGAAACTCTCTCCAGGTGAGAGAGTTTGTTGAGGAAGTGAGTTCTCTTGGAGGGAGTCCAGTAGCAACTATAGAGCTCTGAGAATTCCTACCTGGCCTGTTGCTGAAGCCCTGTAAGGGAGGTGGAGTAGTCGATGGACTATGTGACAGTGAAGGTGTATACTGCTGGGGCGGGACATGCATGTGGGGAATGAGAGTTTGTGAGTGGTGGGCGTAAGTTTCTCCTTGGAGGAAATCCTTCCTATAGACTAGTGCAACTTCCTATTGTCCTTGCCTAGCCTAGGAATCCCTTGCCTGGTGGAATTTAGTCTCGAATCAAGGGTGACCCATTTTTTAGGGTGATGAACAGTGTGGTCTAAGGCTGGCAGGTTTGTGGAAGGTCTGCATGCAGTCTGTGCACTACAATTAAGAGATAAGTATCATTTATGTGCATAATGGTTAAATGATGTATTTTAGTGCATGTCTATGATTCTTATAAAAATATCATGTTTTTCGCTGCATGTATGCTTTCATGTTATCTCTGTTTATTTTTGTTAAGTCTATATGTGATTTATTCCTCAAAGAGCTCAATCTACCATAGCCCAGCAGGTCTATGTCTATGCATGGATAGTTTTAATTATATATGAAAGAGCTTGAGACTGTGTGTGTCTGAGGTAGCATGGTCCGACCTGTGGGTGGTCGGGGACATCACAATCTGATATCAGAGCCAAGGTTTCAACACTGAACTTGGATGGGCCACAAGGGTGGAATTTGAAGTATAAATTCCACAGATATTTGAAGTACAGAGTGTCAGGAGGGCGTTGAAAGAGCTCTTGGGTGGTATTGGAAAGATAAGAAGGTATAACGGTTTGATAAACCATAACAGACGTGGTAATGGGCCACAAAGTCAAATTTGGGTTGTTGGATTTGTTCGGAGGGAGACAATCCCCTCACATCAGTTGGACCTGGAGAATGTGCGTAGAGGTTAAGCATCGAATTCCTTCGAAATTCGCCCCTTCGGTAGTTTTAAAGCTATAAGGAGATTGTCAAAGTCTCGAAGTCCAAAACTAATTTGGACCATTCATTTCCAAGGGATATATGTCCAAATATTAAGAAAGGTTCAGAGTTTCGGCACCCTGGAAGAAAAGGTTTGTGGTTGTGTGGGAGGAAGAGACCCTCGAAGTCCCAATACACCAAAGTGACATGACAGGATGACATCACCAAGGGTGACGTGGACCAGTTCGACAATTTGAAAGTTCGACAGCTTGGAGAAAATGTTGAAGGCAGGAAATACCCGAAGTCCCAAAGCATCGGGTATGATGTGGCGAGATGATGTCACCTAGAGTGACGTGGACCTACCTAGGTATGCCACATGTAACCACTTTGATTGGTGACAATTGTACTCCATGGACACCGAAAGGTTAAGCAGTTCGGGAGTTCGACGTTCGGGGAAAATTGTTGGAAGAAATTTCGGACCTTCTGTTGGTGTCAGAAGTCACTCCTGGATTGCAGCAAGAGTAAGCCTGAGGCCCATCAGTTTATGTCACTATTTTTTGATAGAGGGTGATGAATGGAAGTAAACTCGTAACAATATCGTTCTAACTCAGAAACTAGGCCAGGCATGCACAAGAAGATGCGGTCTTGGTTCAACTTCAGACAATAAGTTGTAAAAAGGGTGAGTAGGAGAAAGACTTCTGTGAGGAAATGTGAAGGGATGTTGTAGGCATCGGGCTTCCAACAACCTGTAGAAGAAAACTTTGAACACAAGAACCTCTTAAATTCAAAAGCAAAAACACTAAAAGAACATAACAGCGTTATAATAAATCCTTTATCATAACACAGTCACGATGATTCATGTGAATCATTCAATCATGAACCCTTTTAGTATGAGATCGAAACAAGATGAAAAAGAGAGATGCCTTACATTAAATAAGGAAATTTCATATACATATACATAGCCAGGAAAACCAGTGCTTCATTAAAACATTACATTCGGGAGCTCTGCTCTACCATCCATCCTTACAAAAATACAAAAACTGAGTATATATACTCAGAGCAATTCGCCACCTTGGAAACACGAAGGTAGTTGAGACATTAAAGTCCAAATTAGCATGTGCAGGCTCCTCTGGTCAGACGAGGACATTAGATCGGCATGGATCCTATAGGAAACCTACACACAGGACGATCTTGGGCAGACTACCTACCAGAACCTCCATGTCTTACATTTAAGGAGTGAGGTGAGGTTTCAACCACCTCCTCCTACCTTTATTTACCTCTAGCGGGGATCAAGATCGAGGTTGAGTTGAATTGGCACCTGTAGAACACAGCGATGCCTCCTGCAGCTAAACCCGGTGCTTTGGTCCTTTGCGCAGCTCTTTCTGTCACCCCAAGTGACCACAAGCCATGACCCTGCGCCTATCTTCAAAGGTGCTTTTCGCATTTCGCGTTTTGTGGTTTCCCTATGCAGTGGAAGAGAGACCCCCTGTCTTTTGAAGTTCCTATAGCCGAAATGAAGAAACGACTTTTCACATTTCATGTTTCGGGGTTTCCCAATGCAGTGGAAGAGAGATCCCCTGTCTTTTGAAGTTCCGGTAGCCAAAATTCCGAAACGGATTTTCGCATTTTGCGTTTCGGGGTTTTTTGATGTAGTGGAAGAGAGACCCCTTGTGTTTTGAAGTTCTGGTAGTTGAAATGCTGAAACGACTTTTTGCATTTCGCGTTTCGGGGTTTCCTGATGCAGTGGAAGAGAGACCCCCTATCTTTTGAAGTTCCGGTAGCCGAAATACTGAAACGACTTTTTTCATTTCACATTTCAGGGTTCCCCGATGCAGTGGAAGAGAAACCCCCTGTCTTTTGAAGTTTCGGTAGCTGAAATGTCGATCGAGCCTGATTAGGCGCCATGTAGCCGAAATCGCGAACGGTCATTTCATGACTTTGGCCACAAGAGATGAGCCCATGCGCTAAACCTCGTGCAACTTTGTGACTCAAGCTTACTCAATGATCGTCGATCTATTCCATCTATGGATCATCGTCGTTGAAAACAAAATGCCTGCTCGCTTGATTTTGAACCCGAAAATAGAGATTTTATGCATGTTGCGCTTGGGCGCTCATGATTGTGACCTTGGATAACTTCATTTGATGGGTCTTAAGCCCCATTTCATCTATTTCACACCAAGGACCCAAATCTAGAGAGAAGCACCCCCCTTGCAAGAATTGGCGCTAACATTAGGCTCCATGGGGGATAGAGTCGTCCCTGCGATTCTCTAAGAACTCCTTCTGCAGTTCCAGTTGCCTTCTGTTGGGCTATGGAGTCAAGCTCAAAACACCCTGCTTAGAAATACATGTCGATAAGTGAAAATAAAAGATAAACACACATGCTCCAAGGAGCTTATTTATGTACGGTCCTAAACTAATAAATTCCTTTACATGGGGCTAGGTGAAAGCAAACTTCCACCATAGCCAATCAAGGAACTTCCTGAATAGAAGCTCCTTCCTTATGTCGATGATCACAAATAGATGGTGTAACCGTGACAACAGAACGATTATGCTCTTCAACTCCTCCTTACAGGCTAAAGTCAAGTTGAAATAGGGTGGCTCCAAATTGTGAAGGAAATACGACTCCATGTATTCCTTCACAGGCTCATAGGACTAGTGGAAAACTCCAGAAAATGGGTGATAGGCAACCTCCTTTGCTACACAGTTGTTCATGTGTGGCTGAATATCTCTGGTAAGCACAGGTGGGTGGACAGCTGATAGAGGCTGACTGATCTCAGGCGGTGGCTGCTCGCTGACTGGCTCTGCGCATTCTGTAAACTACATCTTTGGCTCCTCCTCCTCTTCTCCATGGCTCTCCCTAGGATCAGATTCATAATCATCATAAATAGGAACCATGGGAAAGCGCTGCTTGTTGTCATGTCGGTTAGTGTCTTCATAGTGATCAAATGTAGGATAAGCTTGATGCTCATCATCACTAGAATATTCATCAAAAAAGGGTTGTCGTTCGTTTCTATGATCAACCTCTAGAATAGTGATCCCATCGAGAATATAACTATCAAAAATATCCATTTCAGGGACAGCGGTAATTGTTGCTTCTGGTTGTTCATACATAAGATTTTTTTCTTTACTCCTAGGTAAAAATATATCATGGGAAACCTCTTGAAGGAAAAGAGAAGAATCCTCTTCCACAACCATCTCTTCTTTAAAAACTGGAAGGTCTTCGTCATCATAAGCCGGGCTACTAGGAACATCTGCTTCAACCCTATATCTAGGAGAGCCATCTACTATAGGCAACATCTGCTCTATAAACTCAGAATTTTCACAAGAGGCATGTTGATATTTAAGTACATCTAAAAGAAGAGATGTATCTGAAATGATGTCAGATGCTTCCGTGCTAGGGCTAACATAATTAATTTCATCCAACGCCTCTAGATTTTCATAGAAAATGCTTTCCTCCATAGTAAAATCTTCATCAAAAACATGGTCTTCAGGGCTAGCAGAGGCTTTATGAAGCAAAGAAAACTCCTCACAACAATTTTCATACAAACACTCAGTTGGGAAGTAATCTTTACAAAATGAATTGAAAGTTGTATGAAAACCTGTCAAAGAATGGATGCTTGCAGTGGGAAGAGATCGACACCAATCAAGAGTAGCTCCCTTTAATGAATAACTAAAAAGCTTAACTTGGACATCTTCATGCATGATATTAAGTCGATGAATAACGTCATGAAAGTCCTGTAAATGCTCAGCTAGTACCTCCGAAATTTTTGCTTGAAATTCAGGGAGGATATCTTCCCATTCATCTCTATCAGGCAGTGGATTAGGAAAACCAACTATCTGGGAAAAGTCATAGAAAGCCAACCTTTGAGCTAAGATATTTTTTATATCGAATCAATGGAGTCATCGACCGATCCTTGGATCATGGAGTCGCTAGGTGAAAGATGCGCAACTTTGAATGTGTCTAGTCTTTGTTCACCATCAAAGGCCAGATCCTAATGTTGTGTCCTCCCAGGAAACTTCTCAAGCTGAGAAAGCAGTTGCTGAAACCTTCTTGAAAAATCTCCTTTGGGTCAGCTTTCAGTTGTGCTAAAAGTAGCCATAGCTGAAACAGTGAAGTGGAAACAGTGGAGTCACCACATTGGAGTCGCCAGGTGCACAGTAGCAATCTTTAAGGGCTTTGATGTCTGATGCACCTTTAGAATCAGACACTCAATGTCGTTCAATCCCAGGGAAAATCTTCAACTTCGTCCCCGGCAATGGCGCCAGAAATGTTGGCATCAGAAGTCACTCCTGGATTGCAGGAGGAGTAAGCCTGAGGCCCATTAGTTTATGTCACTATTTGTTGATAGAGGGTGATGAATGGAAGTAAACTCGGAACAATATCATTCTAACTCAGAAACTAGGCCAGGCATGCACAAGCAGATGAGGTCGTGGTTCAACTTCAGACAGTAAGTTGTAAGAAGGGTGAGTAGGAGAAAGACTTATGTGAGGAAATGTGAAGGGCTGTTGTAGGCATCGGGCTTCCAACAACCCGTAGAAGAAAACTTTGAACACAAGAACCTCTTATATTCAAAAGCAAAAACACTAAAAGAACATAACAATGTTATAATAAATCCTTTATCATAACACATTCACGACGATTCATGTGAATCATTCAATCATGAACCCTTTTAGTATGAGATCGAAACAAGATGAAAAAGAGAGCTTCCTTACATGGAAATTTCATATACAGATGCATAGCCAGGAAAACCAGTGCTTCATTAAAACATTACAGTCGGGAGCTCTGCTCTACCATCCATCCTTACAAAATGCAAAAACTGAGTATATATACTCAGAGCAATTCGCCACCTTGGCAGCAGGAAGGTAGCTGAGACATTAAAGTCAAAATTAGCGTGTGCAGGCTCCTCTGGTCAGACAAGGACATTAGATCGGCATGGATCCTGTAGGAAACCTGCACACATGACAATCTTGGGCAGACTACCTACCAGAACCTCCATGTCTTACATTTAAGGAGTGAGGTGAGGTTTCAACCACCTCCTCCTACCTTTATTTACCTCTAGCAGGGATCAGGATTGAGGTCGAGTTGAATTGGCACCTGGAGAACGCGGCGACGCCTCCTGCAGCTAAACCCGATACTTTGGTCCTTTGCGCATCTTTTTCTGTCACCCCAAGTGACCATAGGCTGTGACCTTGCGCCTATCTTCAAAGGCGTTTTTCGCATTTCGCGTTTCAGGGTTTCCCGATGCAGTGGAAGAGAGACCCCCTGTCTTTTAAAGTTTCGATATCCGAAATGCTGAAACGGATTTTCGCATTTCGCGTTTCGGGGTTTCCTGATGCTGTGGAAGAGAGACCCCCTGTCTTTTGAAGTTCCGGTAGCCGAAATGCCGAAATGGATTTTCGCATTTTGTGTTTCGGGGTTTCCCAATGCAGTGGAAGAGAGACCCCTTGTCTTTTGAAGTTCCGGTAGCCGAAATGTCGAAATGGATTTTCGCATTTCTCATTTCGGGGTTTCCCAATGCAGTGGAAGAGAGACCCCCTGTCTTTTGAAGTTTCGGTAGCCGAAATGTCGAAACGGCTTTTCGAATTTCACGTTTTGGGGTTCCCCGATGCAGTGGAAGAGAAATCCCCTGTCTTTTGAAGTTTCGGTAGCTGAAATGCCGAAATGGATTTTCGCATTTTGTGTTTTGGGGTTTCCCAATGGAGTGGAAGAGAGACCCCCTGTCTTTTGAAGTTCCAGTAGCCGAAATGTCGAAACGGCTTTTCGCATTTTGCGTTTCGGGGTTTCCCGATGCAGTGGAAGAGATACCCCCTATCTTTTGAAGTTCCGGTAGCCAAAATGCTGAAACGGATTTTCGCATTTTGCGTTTCAGGGTTTCTCGATGCAGTGGAAGAGAGACCCCCTGTCTTTTGAAGTTCCGGTAGCTGAAATGCCGAAACGACTTTTCACATTTCGCGTTTCGGGGTTTCCCAATGCAGTGGAAGAGAGACCCCCTGTCTTTTAAAGTTCTAGTAGTCGAAATGCCGAAACGACTTTTCCCATTTCGTGTTTCAAGGTTCCCCGATGCAGTGGAAGAGAAACCCTCTGTCTTTTGAAGTTTCGGTAGCTGAAATGTCGACCGAGCCTGATCAGGCGCCATGTAGCCGAAATTGCGAATGATCATTTCGTGACTTTGGCCACAAGAGATGAGCCCATGCACTAAACCTCGTGCAACTCCATGACTTAATCTTACCCGATGACCATCGATCTGTTCCATCTATGGATCCTCGCCGTTGAAAACAAAATGCCCGCTCGCTTGATTTTGAACCTGAAAATAGAGATTTTATGCATGTTGTGCTTGGGCTCTCATGACTACGACCTTGGATAACTTCATTTGATGGGTCTTGAGCCCCATTTCATCTATTTCTCACCAAGGATCTGAATCCACATGAGTTTGGGGCCCGAAGAAAAGGGGCTAGCGCCCAAAGTTTTCTTTTAAGAACATGAAAAGGCTTAGAGAAGGAGCCCGTGAGGTCCCTGATTGAACAAACCTACATCAAAGGAAGTAAGGAAAAGGTTGTAAAGCTGAAGAGAGGATCTAGCACGGATCCAAGAGCCAATTTGGCTCTGAGAATTAAGAACAGTTAAACATAGATCACCTTCGAGGAAGCACCATTGGTCAAATAGTCATAACTTCCTGCTCAAAACTTAGGATTGAGCAAGGGAGTAGTTCTTGGAAAGCTCTGGAACAGTAGAGGACAATTGTTCACCCATAAATTGTCTATGTGTAGTAAAATTTCTCATAAAATCAATATAAAGAATTATGATAATTTATAAACAAGAATTGTACATGTTTGCATGGTTTTGTTTAGATAGTTAGCCTGACAAGAGTTCTATTGGCTGCACACTTTTGCAGAGTTTCAACTGCCAAAGAAAAACAAAAGTGCAAAGAGATGGAGGATGCGTAAGATTCTTATAGTCAATAAGCTGAGGTTATAGGAATGAATGTTCATCTGGGAATTGAGGGAAAAAATTCCAATGGACATGGAGAAGGAAAGGATGAAGACATCAATCTGGTGGAGACCATTAGAAAATTGTAGGAAAATGTCCAAAGCCACAAAGCTGATAATGAAAGGCTTATGAAGGCCAAAGACTAGCAGGAAGACTTCAACATGAAGTTAATGAAAACCCTGGAAAGAATTGAGAAGAAGTTAGACAAGGAGAGTGGCTCGAGCAAGTCAAGAAGCCACAAATCCCCTGATGAGAAAACAAGATCAAGGAGTGTCAACAGACACCACCACCATTCTCAAAGGCATTCCAATAGGAGGGCACATAGTAGCTAATGTCCATCCCCTGTCAGGAAGTATAGGAGGCCTAGGGTGGATGAGTTGAAAGGAGAGGTGAACAAGATCAAACCTCCTACTTTTGATGGAGAGCACAATAAGGATGAATATGTTGATACATGGTTGTTGGGTATGAGGAAATATTTCCAACTACATAATTATTCCTCTCATGCATAAGGAAGAATTACAATCTACCAACTGAAAGAAACAACATCCATGTGGTGGGACCTGCTTGTGCAGGTGCATCACATTAGGGAGAAAAATGTGACGTGGAAACAATTCATGAAGTATTTTGAGAAGAAATACTTGACCAAGATATATTATGACAAAAAGATGAAAGAGTTCTTTGAACTCAAGCTGGGCAGCATGACCATTGATGAGTATGAAAGGATATTCTTGGAACTGTTGAAGTATGTCTCCTTCATCAAAGATGAGACAGTTAAGATACATATATATCTGAGTGGACTACCATCCTTCATCAGTGACAAGATTTAGTATGATTATCCCAAGACTTTGGAAGAAACTATAAGGAGAGATAAGTGCTTGTATGATCAACAAAAAGGAAAGCCTACCTTCTAGAAGGCTTGGGAGGACAAGAATAATTTTAACATAGATCTGAGAAAGAAGGGAATCAAGCCTCCATTCTTCAGATATAATCCTCAGGGACAGCCAGCCTTTAGGAGCCCAATATGGCTTAGGTAGGTGGGCAAAGGACAAGGCATCCACCGATGCAATGTTGGGGTTATAAAGGAGACGATAAGTATAGGGATTGTCCTCACAAAGCTAACAAAGTGAGACTTTTCCACAATGTCAAGCAAACAAAAATAGTGGAGGACATGGGCATAAGTGTGTCAAGGATCTATGCAGCCTTGGACAACAAGCAAGCAAAGTTTCAATCACACATGATTGGAGTAGAAGGTATGATCAATAGACATTCCTTCGTTATTTTAATCGATTCAGGGGCTAGTCATAGCTATATAGATCCTAGGGTAGTGGAAGGATTGCAACTGCCAAGATGCAATCATCAGAATTATTGGCTGGTGCAACTAGCTACAGGAGCCAAGAGAAATGTTGTTGAGTTGGTTAAGTCATGTCCATTGGGCATGAATGCATGAATGGGATGAATACCAAGGAAGATCTGAACATCTTGCATGTGGGTTCATATGACTGTCTAATTAGTATGGATTGGTTGGACCAACACCATGTCATCTTAGATTGTCATAAAAAGACATTCACTTTCCTATATGAGGAAGGAAACTCAAGAGCAGTCCAAAGAATTCCTAGGGAAGTTATTGTCTAAGAAATATCAGCAATGCAGTTGAAGAAGTGTTATAGGAAGGGTTGTTAAGTGTTTACAGTTCATATAGAGGAAACACCTAAGGACAGGGTGCCAGATATAGAAGATCAAGTAGTCCTAAAAGAGTTACAAGATGTGTTTAAGGAGATACCAGGACTACCCCCAAAGAGAGATATTGATCTCTCTATAAATTTGATGCCTAGAGCAGCTCCAGTGTCAAAGAATCCCTACAGAATGAGTATTCCAGAGCTGAAGGAGTTGAAAATGCAGCTTGAAGAGCTATTGAAGAAGGGGTACATACACCCAAGTGTGCCACCTTGGGGTGCCCCAGTGTTATTTGTGAAGAAGAGAGATGGGACCTTGAGATTGTGTATTGATTTCAGGCAGTTAAATAAAGTAATTGTGAAGAACAAGTATCATTTTCCAAGGCTAAATGATCTCTTCAAACAGTTGAAGGATGCTAGGATATTTTCAAAGATTGATCTCAGGTCAGGATACCATCAGGTAAGGATTAAATATGAAGACATCAACAATACTGCCTTCAGAACAAGGTATGGTCACTATGAGTTTACAGTGGTGCCATTTGGGTTATCAAATGCACCAATTGTTTTCATGTGTTTGATGAATGGTGTTTTTCGAGAGTACTTAGATAAGTTTGTCATTGTCTTTTTGGATGACATCCTTGTATATTCCAAGACAGAAGAATAACATGAGCATCACTTGAGGATGGTGTTGCAAGTGTTAAGAGAACACTAGTTGTATGCCAAATTGAGCAAGTGCTCATTTTATCAAAACAAAATTCATTATTTGGGGCATATCATATCCAATGAAGGGATAGCAGTCGATCTTGAAAATATTGAGGCCATTAGAGGATGGCAAGAACCCAAGAATGTGACAGAATTCAGATCCTTCATGGGTCTAGCTGGCTACTACAAAAGATTCATTGCAGGGTTTTCAAGGATTGCTCACCCAATCACTTCCTTGCAAAGGAAAGGGGTGAAGCTTCCATGGACAGTAGAATGTGAAAAGAGCTTCCAACAATTGAAGCACTTGTTAACCAGTGCTCTGATTCTGAGAATTGCATATACTAATGAGAACTTCATGATTTTCACAAATGCATGCAAAGAGGGACTTGGTGGAGTCCTCAGTTAGAATGGTTTGGAAGTATGTTTTGAATTAAGAAAGTTGAAAGAGCATGAAAGGCCTTATGTCACTCATGATTTGGAGTTGGCAGACATAGTACATGCCTTAAATAAGTGGAGGCACTACCTCGTGGGAAATAAATTTGAACTAAGGACAAACCATAATGGTCTGAGGTATTTGTTTGATCAACCAAATTTAAATGTTAGGCAAAGCAGATGGTTCGAATTCCTCTGTGAGTATGACTTTGATATCAAGCACATCAAAGGAAGGGAGAACAAAGTGGTTGATGCACTTAGCAAGAGAGTGCATGAGTTACATGCTACAACAATTAGAATGTACCAAACAGATCTTAAAAGTAAAATTTATGAAGCCGCAAAAGCATATTTGCAGTACGTGGAGATGGTAATAGGATTGCAACAAGGTAAAATGTAGTAGATAGTAAAAGATTATAAATTGGGAGATGATGGAATGATCTTGTACATGAACATAATTTTTATACCCAATTCTCTGGAATTGAAAAGTATGATCTTGAAGGAGATGCATTATATGCCTTATGTTGGACACCCAGGATACCAGAAAACAGTGGCAATAGTCAGGAGACAATATTATTGTCTAGGTATGAAGAAAGAAATTGATGAGTACATTGCCAGATGTATGGAGTGTCAAAGGGTCAAGGCTGAGCATAGACACCCAGCTGGGTTGTTGCAGCCATTACCCATTCCTGAGTGGAAGTGGGAAGTGGTGACAATGGATTTCATCACCAAATTGCCAAGGACAAGCAAGCATCATGATTCTATCATCGTAGTGGTGGACAAGCTTACCAAGGCTACCCATTTTATTCCATTGAAGACTACTCACAAAGCAACCAATGTTGTTGATATCTATATGAGGGAAGTGATCCGGTTGCATGGTATTCCCAAGACAATTGTGTCTGATAGAGACCCAAAATTCACTTGAAAATTTTGGAAGGGATTATTTAAGGGGTTCAGAACCAATCTGAACTTCAGTACAATCTATCATCCCGAGTCTGATGGGAATATAGAGAGGGTAAACCAAGTAATAAAAGATATGTTAAGAATGTATGTCATCTGAAATTTTTACTTGATCTTTAACCATTACTTGCATGTGAATTTCTTAATTGTTAACCATCTTTATGAATGCAAAATTAAAGAACATTCATCAACACATAAACATGTAAGCATACTATCTAAGAACAAGAATTGGTAACAAAGTTCACCAGATTTCCTGGCTACCTCTCCGGGCCACTTTCCAAATGGGAAGGTCGATAGATTAAGTATTCAAATGCTTACAA
The DNA here is from genome assembly GCA_009831015.1 of Picea engelmannii. NCBI lineage: Eukaryota > Viridiplantae > Streptophyta > Pinopsida > Pinales > Pinaceae > Picea > Picea engelmannii. The sequence continues at coordinate 532,371 of ML788666.1, forward strand.
AGTGACTTTTGATTTATGTCTGTCATATACAGTAACAAACTTCAACAACAGTTGCAAGATGAAATTCTGAGACTTTTAAGTATAAACATGGATATCTTTCTAAGTATTTGGAAGGTTCTGTGAACACTTTTCTGTCTAGATGCCTGAATGCAAAAACTGAAGCTGGATCTGGAATCCTTGCAAAAAATAGAGACTTTTGAGTATAAACTCGATATATTTCTGAAACTAAACTCTAAATGCCCTTTTTGGCACTATTCTCAATCTGCCTCTGATTGTACAGTTCGTACGGCCTCGGGACACGTGCCAATTCTGTACCACCTCAAACTTCATGCAAATACCACCTCAGTCTATGTGCAAATTCACTTCGGTCACTATGCAACATCACCTCGATCTGCATGCCTATCTCTGCCTGCATCAAAACTCATTCTCCCTCCTCGAGATTCGTGCCCATGCTCCATTTAAATAATAAAAAACAATGGTTTTTGGGGGGCGCGAGCTATGGGCCACGCACCCTCCGAAATCCCCCAAATCGATGCAATTTTTAAGTTATTCGTGCCATTCCTTGCCACGTCCCATGGCGATGGCGCATTTGTAGTGGAAGTGGTTATGGGGGAGGAAGTCTCGGGGTCAAACCCGCGGGCTTCCCCTCCTTGGTGCGATTTGTTATATGTTGTTTTACCATATGGTTGCGTGATTTGTTATATGTTTTGATACATATCATATGATATGCGCGCTACTTTGATATATGGTATAAATAATGTGGCACGTTTTGGGGTTTTATCATATGGTTTTGTGTTTTGGTATAACATTTGGTTTTATAACATTATACTTTGGGTTTTTCCATATGGTTTTTGATATCCATTTAAATACCAAGGGGGTGCCTCGGTGTTGGCAAGGTCAAGGCTATGCCCTTGACTACCCTTTTTTTTAAAACCATTTTTAATCATATTTAACCCTTTTTTTAATCATTTTTTAACTTTTTTTTTATGAAACTTTTATTGTTTATATCTTTGTCATCTGGAGGCTATTTTTCCTGAAATGAACGTCACCAGAAAGTTGTTGACGAGCTCTTCCACTTTGTAAGCTTTACTTTTCCATTTGAATACTTTAACTCTATCGAATTTGAGATGATCCACCTGGATCAGTATGTGATGGACAAACCATCAAAGTGTGAAGACTATATACAATTAGTAGAGTTTTCTTACAACAATGGGTACCAATCATCTTTGAAGATGAGCCCATTTGAAGTACCTTATGGTAGAAAGTGCAACACTCTTGTAGGTTGGGACAATCCAACTGATAGGGTAATGATCGGGACAGAATTGTTCATAGAAATGGAAGAGAAAATGTTGAGCTCCCCAAGACAGGCAGGAAAGATATGCTGACAAGGGTAGAATTCACAGGGAATTTAAAGTGGGTGATCATGTATTCTTGAAGGTTAAGGCCAACAGAACTTCATTGAAGTTGGGAAATTGTTCCAAGTTGGCAGCTAGATATTGTGGATCATTTGAAATGCTAGAGAGCATTGGTCCATTAGCTTATATGATTGCATTTCCTGCTTCTATGCTTGTTCATAATGTATTCCATGTATCATTGTTCAAGAAATATATACTTTATGGTAATCATGTAATTGATTGGAATGTGATTTAGGTGGAGCAAGAAGGCACTATCCAAGTGCATCAGGTATGCATTCTAGACTGTAAAATCAAACATATCTGGAATCGAGCCATAGGGCTTGTAAAGGTCCAATGGACCTGGTACGTTCATGAGGACGTTACTTGGGAGCATGAGGATGCAATGCGGGAAGAATACTTGCATCTTTTTGAAGATTTTGAAAATCTTGTTAATATGGTGTATGTTAGGGTCCTATAAATTATAGGTAATATATTTATTCAGTTATCTATTTTGGGTATCTGTTGGTAGGTTTTATCCTATGAATCACTAGGTGTCATATCCTAAAAAATGTGTTTATCCAAACAATGATTATTTTTTAAACTATGATGGCCAAAACACTGTTTGGATCCGTGAGAGATTTTTGCATATAAATTCAGTTCAGAACATGTTGCAGGTGTTTTCATGGAAAAGTGCTCAGAAGCAACTTTCCAATGGTAAATTTGGTGCCTCAGACCGACATCCAGATCAAAAGGTAGAGCAAGATGAAGACTGAAAACAAATCCTAAGTGAGAAATTATTTATTTTGAATTAATTTTCAAAATTAAATAATAAATCCAAACTCTAAAACATTAGAAAAATATTTATTTTATGACAGCCAAAGTCATAAATTTGAAATTCAAAGCCTATGGCCCACCCCGCACTTAATTTTTAAAATTCCCAAATAAAAAATCCTCGAGATCTGTGAATTAATCACATCAATGGTTATGCATATGTTTTGGACCCCCCATCCCCTCCGACATTTAACCAAAAGTGGGGTCCAAAAAGTGGTTTTCACTCTTACCATGTTTTACCAGCGGTTACCCTCTCGTTAAATCGGACTCCCCTCCTCCTAACCCACTTCCTACCTACCCCCTCCCTCCAAAAATCATTTTCCCTATTACATTTAAAAATGATTGACGGGAAGGTTAATGGTTCCGTGGATTAATTAAATATTCTAGAGTTAGAGCTTGGGTTCTTCAAAATCTTGGATATATTTTTGAAATGAAGCTACAGGTAAAAGTAAATGGAGTTATGAGTGAAAAAAAAATTCTACAGAGTCTTAAAATATATAAAGAAATATTTATACATTTATGAAATATTTTTATGGATGGCAGGCTGAGAAATTCATGTAAATGAGTTTTACGAATAGGAGGCTAAGTAAAACAAGAGTTACATGTGTAAAAAGATTTTACAGGTACATGTGAATTTAAATTTACAATTGCAGGTGAAACAACATATGGTTTTGAAAATCCATCCCAAAGATTTACAAAAGTGAAAGGAAATTTACACGTAGAATTTTCATGGTGAAAGTAAAAGGAGATTTACAGATGTGAAATAAATTTGCATGGGTAAAAGGGAAAAGTGAAAATACTTTACCAACTAGACAAAACAACACATGTTTTTGTTAAGCCATGGATTTGGAAAACAAGATGGTTTATCAAATCATTTAAATGAATATGTTGAAATTCTAAATCATGAAATTAATTTAAGGATTTAATCAAAATATTTGGAAATCTTATTATTATTTTTCCCAAATATTTTGTGACAAAATGAATTATTCAAAGGAAAAAATGACAGAAATAGAGTTCAAAGGGACAGATGGCAGAGCAATCAGATTTGAGAGGGCAGTTAACTGATTTCGTGAAGATAGTTTCAACCTTTTTCTAGATTTCAAGGGCATGCATATCAGTCTAAGACACCTAGCAATAGAAGATCAACAGATTGAAGATCATTTTGCAGATTTCCAGCAGATAATTTGGAGATATTATTTTATTTTTAGTTATTATTCAATATTTTATTCCAGAATTATTATAACAGTTTAGGAGAGGATTTATTCTATATATTGTTTCATTTATAATAAACATGGGGGAACCAATGGGAAAAAAAGACTCATTGATGTTGTTGTCGCAAGAGTTAACTCTATGCTATAATAGAGCCAAGCCTTAGCACATTTTTAATGAGATAATAAATCATTGCTCAGAACTTGACTTGGGTTTTTGCAAGCCAATCCTCGAGGTAACCTGAAACCTGCTTTAGAGTGTGTTTCTGACCTAATGCACTCAGAGAGGGCTCTCTCAGTATCGAAAGGCTCTTTACTCAAAGAATATTCAGTAATCACAGTAAGAAGGCCAGATTTCTTATAAGACAAGATATTTTGATAAGGTTGGTGGTTGCACAGATTTGAATAGGCTTATTGGGTGATGGAGTCAAGTGAAAACCAAAGAAAAGGGGTAATAGCAGTGATCGTGTTACTTGAGGGAAATGAGGCAAAGTAAGTCTATCTTTCATCAATCGATAATAAAGATATGGTAGAAAAAAAGAAAAGGAAAAGACCATCACAGTGAAAGCATATAAAAAGGATGAATTTTCACTACAACTTTAGAGGAAAATGACTGGAGGCTAATAACTAGGTGCAGAGCACTAATCTTGAGTGAATTCTGACTAGTCATCATTGAAACACAACACATATCAACCGTGTGTATGGAGCATGCAAAATGAATTCCAAACAAATTTTAACTTGGTTGATAAAAGAAGAGATAGACAATATGAATGTGACAAGACGGAGAACATACTGAAGGAATCAACTGTGATGAATCTCACATATCAAGTGAACACATGTCTCCAGCATTACGTTATTCCAGATCTTCAAAATAACTTAGTTTTCAATAGAATCCCTCTTCAAAAGAGGTTCCTCTCCTCCTCTCTAATCAAAGAGATATACAATATATAATCCTTCAGCATATAACATATGAGAAACTACCTCAAAACCAACTGAGAAAAAAACTGGCAGTTGTTTAACTGAAATCTGGGCGTGTTCCTACATTTTTGGGCCATGTTTGCAGCGCCATCTTACGGGGAAATTGTTCCTACCTTCCCGAGCTCTAAATTCATATCTGAAGATACCACTAGAAATCTTAAGATATGTAGATGTTAATCGACTATTCAAACGTGTAAAATGACCTCTCCAAGGTTGAGAAAAGTGAGTTTTCCCACAGGCAGTTTTGTTTGGAAAAACCTGTGATTTTGGTGGCTAACAAGCCGAAAATAGGGGTATCTTATCCATCAAAAGTCCTGGCCTTTGGCAGCTAACAATATGATTTCAGAGCGCCGTAAGCCACCGAAAGTCCCAAAACCCTGATTTCGGGTTTCGGGGAAACAAAGCAATGGTCAAAATCTTATGTCGGTCAAACCCCCGACTACCGAAAACTCGAAATGGTGACGTGGCATTTATGTAAAAACTTATTACAATGATTTTATTGTCATTTATTGCATTCTTTTAGTACCTCCTCATGACTTGATTTATGGGTAAAAACACATCTACACTTTCGGTAGCTAAGGGCATATGAAAACTGATATTTAAGCTACTGAAAGTCTGCACTTTCGATAGCTAAACACTATAAATTTTTTCCTCCTAAGCTACCGAAAGCCAAAATTTCAATATTTGTTCCAACATAGGCTCCATCTAGGGATGGTGATTTCCTGTAAAGCACCAAGAATAGTATACCAAGTTCCTTCATCCATTGGGCGACCTAAGATCATCCTTATCAAATGTTGAACCCTGTCACTTTGCTTGCACCTTTCCGAAACAAAAAACCGCTTATGCATTCATTGGGATATGGAGTCATAATGTCTTAAATCAAAACCATACAGGATGCTAAACTAAACTGGAAACATACTTAAAACTATTGTTGTACTCTAATACTCAAAGTCAAGCTTATTTATATACATCACCTACTCTAACTACTGAAAAAATTCCCACTAAATCAAATGATACAAAAATGCCAGTGAAGCCAATCCAAAAACTATGTACTTATTTGAAATCTGCTCACACTTTCTTTGAGCGGGCTGAAAAAGGAAACTAACAACTTCTATTTGAAATGTTGTTGATCATGAATTTTCAAAATTTTCCTCGATTCCTGTGACAAAATATCCATGACATAGCATACTCCTCCATTAAATGAATCTAAAAGATCAGCAAAAGGATCATGAAAAAATGCATGGTCCTGAGGTTTTAAATAACAAGCTTCATCAAAGACTATTGTATGCTCCACTTTATTTTGCTCAGGATCATCCTCAAAGAGGATATCCAAACATCCTTCATCTGATATGGCATCTGTCTGAAGACCGTCATTCCTCCATGAAAACCCTGCAGCAAATTGTTCTAGAGAAACAATATTATAATCATCAGTGTACTCATCATATTTAGGTTCAGCAGATAACTCAGAAGTGTCATCAGTCAAACAAATGCTCGGAATATCGACTATGGATTGCTCAAGCATGGGCAATTATGTTCCTTTCTCTGGCATGATGTCTATCTCATATTTATACTCCTCTAAATCACAGTATAAGGCATCCTTGAACAACAAAATTCCTTCAAGACTATTAAATGTGACAACCCTATCCTCTTCATGAAACAAAACAGGGCTTACAAGTTGATTTCCTGGCTGGAAATCATCATCATAAATAGGTCCATTAACTTCCTGTAGAGTTTCATCAAACACATGACTGTCATTTTTTTAAAACAGATTTACATTTTCAGAAATGGAAGAAGTCAGACTCTCATATCAGGGACTGTGTATACACTACAAATTTGTGTAAGCAAGGTCTGTAACATGACTATGCAGGAGTAGATCTATTTCTTCTTCAGTCAAAGGAGAAAGCGGTCTCTGTATTTTCTGGATAAAACAACAATTATTTCCTTTCTCTTCTGCAAGTTGGTTGTGACGTTGAATGTATTCTTCTTGAATATGTCCACAAGAGCTATCATATCCAACTTCTTTATGAGCCAACTCTTCCTCATACTGATCATCTTCATCAACTTGAGAAATTTCTGATATTTCTTCCTCCTCTTCAAGAGGATTTGTTTGATCTTTTTGTCTTATAAATTCTATATTACAACAATCTTCAAAAAGTATTTCAGTTGAGTAGATTCTTTTACAATGTTGATGAAAAAGTATGTGGAAATCTTTCAATGAAGGAATACTGGAATGGGGTAAAGCTCTATACCAGAGTCTAGCATCTCTTTCCAATGAAAACATAAACAACTTCATGATGTATATTTAATTCATCCATGAGCTTGTGGAATTCAAACAAGTGATGAGCAGGATTGTCGTCTGCATATTCTCCAAATTTAGGCAAGACATCTTCCCAAACTTTAATGTTTGGAACAATGTTTGGAAAACCATAAACATTTGTAAAGTCCAGAGGAGCAAACCTTGCAGCAATCCAAGAAGCGAACAAATTCGACATTTTGAGACCAGTGGCATCGCCAATGAATCATGTAGATTCTTTGAACCAAGGAGTCACCAGGTGAATGATCACAACCAATTGAATGCCTATCAAGAGATAGATATGAACTTTTGTTGTATCCCAGAGAAGATCACTTCATCCTCCGTCCCCAGCAACGGCGCCAGAAAATGTTGTTGCAAGAGTTAACTCTAGGTTGTAATAGAGCCAAGCCTTAGCACATATCATTGCTCGGAACTTGACTTGGGTTGCTGCAAGCCAATCCTCGAGGTAACCTGAAACCTACTTTAGAGTGTGTTTCTGACCTAATGCACTCAGAGAGGGCTCTCTCAATAGCAAAAGGCTCTTTACTCAAAGAATATTCAATAGTCACAGTAAGAAGGCCAGATTTCTTATAAGACAAGATATTTTGATAAGGGTGGTGGTTGCACAGATTTGAAAAGGTTTATTAGGTGATGGAGTCAAGTGAAAACCAAAGAAAAGGGGTAATAGCAGTGATCGTGTTACTTGAGGGAAATGAGGCAAAGTAAGTCTATCTTTCAACAATCGATAATCAAGATATGGTAGCAGAAAAGAAAAGGAAAAGACCATCACAATGAAAGCATCTAACAGGGATGAATTTTCACTACAACTTTAGAGAAAAAATACTGGAGGCTAATAACTAGGTGCAGAGCCCTAATCTTGAGCGAATTCTGACTAGTCATCATTGAAACACAACACATATCAACCGTGTGTAAGGAGCATGCAAAATGAATTCCAAACGAATTTTAACTCGGTTGATAAAAGAAGAGATAGAAAATATGAATGTAACAAGACAGAGAACATACTGAAGGAATCAACCGTGATGAATCTCACATATCAAGTGAACACATGTCTCCAGCATTACGTTAATCCATATCTTCAAAATAACTCAGTTTTCAATAGAAGCCCTCTTCAAAAGAGGTTCCCCTCCTCCTCTCTCATCAAAGAGATATACAATATATAATCCTTCAGCGTATAAAAAATGAGAAACTACCTCAAAACCGACTGAGAAACGAACTGGCAATTGTTTAACTGAAATCTGGGCGCATTCCTACATTTTTGGGCCATGTCTGCAACGCCATTTTGCAGGGAAATTTTTCCTACCTTCCAAAGCTCTAAATTTGGATCTGAAGATACCATTGGAAATCTTAGGATCTGTAGATGTCAATCGACTATTCAAACATGTAAAATGACCTCTCCAAGGTTGAGAAAAGTGAGTTTTCCCACAGGCATTTTTTTTTGGAAAAACTTGCGATTTCGGTGGCTAATAGGCTAAAAACAGGTGTATCTTAGCCATCGAAAGTCTTGGCTTTCGGAAGCTAACAGTGCGATTAAAGAGTGCCATAATCCACCGAAAGTCCCAAAACCCTGATTTCAGCTTTCGGGTTTCGGGGAAACAGAGCAATGGTCAAAATCTTATGTCGGCCAAACCCCCGACTGCCGAAAACCCGAAATGGTGACGTGGCATTTATGTAAAACCTTATTATAGCGATTTTATTGTCGTTTATTGCATTCTTTTAGTACCTCCTCGAGACTTGATTTCTGGGTAAAAACACATCTACACTTTCGACAGCTAAGGGCATATGAAAACTGAGATTTAAGCTACCAAAAGTCTGCACTTTCGATAGCTAAACACTATAAATTTTTTCCTCTTAAGCTACTGAAAGCCAAAATTTCAATATTTGTTCCAACAAATGTAAAGAATCTCATAGAGCCTTCTTTGATCAAACTTCAGTAATACAGTTGCAACAATTACAGGATTCTCGTGTCACTTATGTTGGTCAAGTGCATTTGTCTTTGTATCTATGTTTTCGCTATTATTCTTATGTTATCCATACATTATGAATTATTGAATAGAAAAATGAAGAACAAAATTTGTTTTGATGTACACTCTGATTCCAGCTTTGAATAATTTCAATGTTTTCTACTTGAGGGTTACGTCCATAATTCTTAATTGCTCTGGTATAATATGATCCCCTCACCTTTTCTTTCAAATCACTTATCAACCTTAAGAATCCAACAAAGGTACTTATCCTACCCTGTAAGGTTTCCTATAAAACCTGCCTTGATTGAACTAAGCCAGTGACTCCATTTCCCAACATCTTATCTCCCTTGTTTCAACCCAACTAAATTCTAAAATCCAAAACCTGAACCATAATATATAGCCTAACATTATTTAGAAGAACATAGCTAAATCATATAGAGAGATCCCTCTCTAAAGCTGGCAGGACTAGATCCCAGCTTCCAAAGTGGTTTTGTGGTTACCTCTGGGTTTCCTTCATAGCCTTGGGAAATTACAGAGTGCTAACAGTGTAAAATAATTGCACTAAGGGCAGTTCAAAAATAAGGGAAGGGGATTGTAATACCCCAAGGTTGAGCCCCTAATTTTTAATCATGAATTGTAAACATGTTTCATAGGATGGTGAGCCAAGTATTGATAAGCTAGGAGGCTTATGTGATAGTTGGGCTAGAGAGCCTAGGATGTTAAGGACATGAGCATGTTTTGTATATGTAAATATTCAAATAATTAATATAAAAGCATCTTTGCGTGTAGACCGACCATGATGAAAAAGTATGGGGGACTAGGCTCTACTAGGCTGGGTAAGGGAGGGGGCTGAGAGGCTGGAAAAAGGGGTTAATCTTAAGAGCTTAATTCTCAAAGACTAATATATATTATTATTCTAAATGTAGTGAGGAGGATACAAATTTATCCTAAGTTCCTTTGGGGAAGGGGAACGACTTCCAAATGGAGAGGAACACGCTTCATGAGCACCATGTGTCATATCAGACACATGCAAATATATGTGGGGATTATGACTTTTTAGGGAATCCTTTTGTCATTCCTTCCACTCACACATGAAACCAACAGGCAAGCAGTAAAAACCTGGAACACCATTGTTGAACCCTCAACCATCTTGAACCTCTACAACAAACTCGAACTGATATCTTTGCTAAAATTGTACCATGTGGGTTCCCTGTGTTTCGTTCTGCCATTACCATGCCCCACATCCGGTTTCTGTTGTTGCCATCACCCTTTCCCATGTGTTGAGAAGCTGGATTGAAGAAGCGGGTTGTCAGGCCCGTGGATTGAAGAAGCAGGTTGTCATGCATGTGAGAAACTCTCTCTAGGTGAGAGAGTTTGCTAAGGAAGTGAGTTCTCCTGGAGGGAGTCCAATAGCAGCTACAAAGCTATGAGAATTCATGTCCGACCTGTTGTTGAAGCCCTAAAAGGGAGGTGGATAAGTCGATGGACTGTGTGACAGTGAAGGTGTATACTCCTGGGGTGGGATAGGCATGTGGGGAATGAGAGTCTGTGAGCGGTGGGTGTAAGTGGCTCCTTGGAGGAAATTCTTCATGTAGACTGGTGCAACTTCCTGTTGTCCTTTCCTAGCCTAGGAATCCCTTACCTGATGGAGTTTAGTCCCATATCGGGGGTGACCCATTGCTAAGAGTGATGAGCAGCATGGTCTAAGGCTGGGAGGTTCGTGGAAGGTCTGCACGCAACCGATGCACTACAATTAAGAGATAAGTATCATTTATGTGCTTAATGGTTAAATGATGTATTTTAGTGCATGTTTGTGATTCTTATAACAATATCATGTGTTTTGTTTCATGTATGCTTTCATGTTACCTCTGTTTATTTATGCTAAGTGTATATGTGATTTATTCTGCAAAGAGCTTTGTCTGCCATTGTTCAGCAGGTCTATGTCTGGGCATGGACAGTTTTAATTATCTATAAGAGAGCTTGAGACCATGTGTGTCTGAGGTAGCGGTGTCCGGCCTGTGGGTGGTCGGGGACGTCACATAATTCCTCTAAGTTGGAACCAAATTTGGAGGTTTCACATCACATATCCCCAAATCTTCAAATAGTTGAGCAAAGTAATCTACTAATGTGTCTCGCCACACCCCTTCTACTCAAATTTCTTCACCTTTTGTTGTAAGATTTAGCTATCTATCAAGTAAAATATTATCATCACTTAATTGATTCATTCCACTAAAATTGTCCCATAAAGGTTTTGAATCCCCGTAGGAATCATAAAATTAATAATTGAGAACACCTTTCCCAATTCTTGTGATTTCATAACTATCTCTATACCTGCATTTAAACGAGATGAATTTATCATTTACATTATATATCTCCAACCTATAACATTGTGAGTTGTATTTCCAATAGACACTACCAGGAGAACACCTTCTTACGGAGGTTTTTACGGAACCTCCCCGAAAAATTTATCCCTTAGTTGTTTCTAGCGGAGGCGAGCAACCAAAGGTTTTTTTTACTGGTGCACCTTTAAGGTACATCTGCACCGGTGTGCACCTAAAACATTCCACACCAGTGATTAAATGTTCAAACGCACCGTCACTCTTCATAGAGGAGGTAATTAGCGTACGCAAGCGGCCGAAGGTTTTGTGGACATTTCTTTATGTGCTCCTTTACGGTACATATGCACCAGTGCACAAATAAAACATAACACACCGACACGTAAATGTTCAAACACAACGCCATAAGTTATAACAAAAATCGCAATCATCGATCAAAGTGCACCGGTGCCATTGAATCTTATGTACCTGTGCGTAAAACTTTCCTATGGTGCATCACAGTTGGGTAAATAAAAAAAATTACTAGACCGATTTTCTTTGTGACACCTCATCGCATGCTTCCAATTTCTCAAGCAAGCATTGGTGCTCACTCTATTTTCAAGGACACCATGTTTACATTGTTGCTTGACAAGTTGGATGGCTCCACTAATAGATTACACACATTTCCAATTTTTCGAAATTACCACAAATTTTCATTTCCTCTCAATGGTGGAACCATACCTCCTTAGGACATAAGAGTCCAGGTTATTTTTTTATTACCTTCCCATTTGCATTTTCATCCATTTAAAAGTTGTATTTAGCTTGAAATTTGGGACTTAAAAATAAAAATAAAAATAAATCTCGACTCCACGCAATGTGTCATTTCAATTCAGCTCGCCCCGAAGTGGTGCATCTTTTGCTAACTTCATAGCCAAGAACCAAAACCGACATGTGTAATTATTACCATAATTAACCATTGCTTCCTCTTAAATGCTTTGCATCTGGTGTGTTATAAAAGACAACGCCTAGTAAACAACATGCACGTGCTTTTCAAACATAGAAGCACTGGTGTGTTCCATTTAACCAAGTGCACCGCTCAAAATACGACACATTAAATTTAACTCAGTGGTACAACCATTTTAAACAAATGCACCGGTTCCATTAACAGAACCACACTGAAACATATATTGACCGATTTGGCATAGCGGGGAGTTTCCTTTGACACCCTGTATCTGGTGCTTTATAATTCACAAAACATCGCTAAACAAAACAAGTATGCTTCAATAACACGGTAGCACTAGAGCATTCATAGTAACACATCACACCCCTTAATTTGCAATAAATCAATATAACTAAGTGGTGCCCATAATTCCAACAACAACACGAGTGTGTTATACTAGACGACACATCACTAAACATCATGGTGTTTTTTCTAGAAACTATATTGCACCGATGCGGTCGATTAGAAAAAGTGCACCGCCATGTTTTCATTCCATAAAAATTGAGGTGGCAGTGCATTCATGTTAACCAAATGCATTGATCTTGTGGGGCGTCTCAGTGGATGGCCCCTTATCGCCGCTCTCAAAAACATAACAGACCATTAAACAAAACTCATGTGCTCCAATAACATGACAACATAAGTGTGTCTATATTAACACATCGCATTGCAACCAATTGTACAAGTGCAACTAGGAAATTCCTCCCTGACGTCAAAGAGCTATTCTATGATTCCACGAAGACGAAGAAGAGGAGGTCTAGGTATGTGATTTACAAGCGAATTGATGCCAGTTATTGTGGTGACAGGGATGACGAGAACCGTATCTTGGAGAAATTTGAGCGGCCCGTGGAGGAGGAGATTGGGCCAGAGCATCGAGGGAGTGGTAGAGGATGGAGTCTATCTAGAGGGAGGCCAAGTTGACGATCAAGAGCAGGAAAGTCATTTCCAATAAGTCATTTCTATTCAAGGAATATGAGGATGTGGAAAAATAAATGGGAGAGCAGGACAAGGGAAGCCAACAGTAGAGAGAGCGAGAGTGTGTTGCCCATGTGCCCCTTTTAGATGAGAAATCAATCGAGCACATGGTTGTGGAAAAGAAGAAACATGAGCTTATCAATAAGTACATGGGTGAGGATTTTATGGAGGAGCAAGTCGAGGCCAAAGCAATGCTTAATATTTAGTGATAAGACATGCTGACAAAGCTTATGGATCATTGATTATTTTTCCAAATGTGCTTCTTAACTTCTATCAAATATACAATATGGACCTTAGGTCATTCTTGAGTATGAAGCGGTGTTATAATTAAGACATCCACCAAGGTCCTTTCTTGATAAACAAGGCAAAAGGGCATCGTGAATCTCTGATAGTAGATCTTGGCAGTCCTAATTATGCGAAAGTAGGGGCCAAGAGGACAGGCTTGGAAGGGAACGAAGTTGATGTTCTCAATGCCACTGGAAAGGGCCATGGTTACAAATACTTCAGGGCTACAAAATTCCTCCCCATCCTAAAAGAGTTATTCGATAATCCCCCTCAAGGCGAAGAAGGGGAGGTGTAGGCATGCAATTTACAACTGAATTGACTCTAGTTCATATTATGGCTACAAGAATGATTGTTGAGTTTTGGTGTACCTTGGGAAGTGGTTCCCTTGTGGTTTTGAGCCTCTAACCACAAGAGGGAGATGTTGGTACCTTTGTACCTTTTACTTTGTGTCTAATTTCACTTTGACTTAGGAGATTTAAGTCAAAAGTGAAATTTGGTCATTTTAGCCTAAAGTGACTATTAATTAACTTTGTGGGTGAATTAAGAGACATAAAGGGAAGTCCCCGAGGTGTAAGACAGTCGGTGACAGTGTGTGTTGTTAAGGGACTTCGTGATGTTAAAGTCATCGGTTCAAAACCTGCGGGGAAAAAAAATCTAGCCATGTTAAGGGTTGGTGTGGCTCTGTTCGGGTGTGATCCCCAGGTTATTTTGATGACTTAGATGCCCCTGAGTTGTGGTTTCTCAGCCACAGTCTAGTTCCGCAGGTCACGGACAAACTAGCAAACAAAAAAAAAGGAGACATAAGGTGAAATTGGGGAACTTAACCCAAAGTGGGTTTGTGCGTGAGATTATTGTGGGATGATCTCAACCATTGATTAGGGATGGCTTGGGATGATCCTAGCCATCCACATTTAGGTTTTCTTATGGATTTCTCGAGGGCACAAGGGGATAAGAGAGATGCATTCACTCTTATGTTCACTTGGAGAGTTTGAGAGGGAGCATGACAATAAGGTTGGAAGCTATGGTTGAGGGTAGCTTGGGCAATTCTATTCATGGAGGAGATGTGGAAGCTTCGACCCCTATTTATTTGTGGTGATCACACTTGCTTGGAGGAGGGTGCACACCTAGCAGGCATGAGCTAGACTTGAGGGATTGTTGATTTGTTGGTTTCATTGGAGAGGTAGCACACAAGAGCACATTGTGGTGCAAGGGATTCTTCTTCGAAGAAAAAAAGGTCAAGGGCGCATCACTTGAGCAAGTTTTGAAACAAGGGAAGAGGTGCACTAAGCTTGGTCTCATTTCTTCTTGGTTCCTTTGAAAAGACTCAAGAGGAGATTTCTTTGTATATAAGTTCCATCATATTGTATTTCCTGTTGTATCTCATGCTTTAAACACCACTTATATATACTTTCGTTCCAAACTGGTTTTCCCCGGGGGGGTTATGCAGGGTCATTTTAACCATGTTATCCCCTAGCCTAGAGATAACTAAGGAGATATGGAGTACCGAGAGCCATATTGACTTGATCCTAGCCCTGGGGGGCCCATCCTTTCTTCTTCAGCACCTCGATCTTGTCAGCAACAACAACATCCATCCCATCGGCCTTGGTATTTCAACAGCAATGGGTCTTTCTCCATGGGGTAATGAGTTGGGGTATCATGTTATGTGTCACTCTGATTCTCAAAACATTTGAATATGTGCATTTAATTCTTTTTTATTCAAGACATGTGCTTGGATTTTATGCCTTTACACTTGTCCACACCTAGGGGGAATGACACGATGCCCTAGCAAGTTGGTTCCCTTAGGATTTGAGTTTCCACTGGGTGGGTTCATGAAAGGTCATCGTCCATTCCCACCATACTTATCACTTTTCATCATTTTCCCTCTCATCCATCCCCTGCATTGGTTCGGGCATTGGGGCCAATCTAGAAAAGGGTTGTACCTTACCTTATGGGAAGAAGGGGCTAAAGGCTCAGAGGGTAAAAGTAGCTGGCAAAAGATAGAATCTAAGAGAACAAAACCTTTAGATGCTTCACCTAGGGATCCCCGAGAAAGCAATAAAAGGCTTCTCAGCAAGAAATGGAGGGACCCATAAAATAATAAAATCAAGACCTAGTTGGAGGATAGGGGGTCTCATCAGGAGCTATCCTATTAGGTCCATGGGCATGTAGCAGTATGACACTACCATTGAGATGATCACCACACTAGGGTACGGCTCTTGGTGGCATAGCCAAGGGAAAGGGGGTCTCATCATGAGTCAACCTTCTCATCTTCGTGAAATATTTGTGGCTAACACTATCATCACTCGTCACCACGCCAGGGCAGTGTCCCCGAGCTATTCTCTTGAAAGGAAAATCAATAATATAAAAAAGCAAAAGTCATTGAATGGGCTTGGAAACATTTTCATCCATGACAAGGTGCAACTCACCCTCTTCAAAGGCACCCACATGTAAGCCATACATTTCCCTGTCATCACTACATCCATTGCTCAAACATCCACATACCACCTCATCCACTTACATGATCTGGATTGGTCTTCACCTAGAAACATCCCACGTCCAATGAGAATTATCCCAATAGGACCTCCTGAAACCCTCTCCAAACTTGGCTTGTAGAATAGCATAACGTCTTTGAGCACTTGTCTGGGAAAGGGGGGTTTTATGCACATGTTTAGATAACTTGATTATTAGACGTGATTGACATTGCTATGATCCCTATGACTTATGAGCCCATGGAGGGCATACTTGTTGTTGTTGCAGGGCCAGACCTGATGGACAGGTACACATGGGGAGATGATTAGTTCAGACCTCCATAGGGCTAAAATCCCACCAAATGGATGTTGAGACCCTAGCCAGGGGAAAACACATATTAGAGGCTTGCACCGGAGAGAGAGGAGGATGTTCCACTGAAGACAGCCTGGCAAGCCTGGACCTAGGGGAGTCTTTCCCTCCCACAATGATGTTGGCCTTGGAAGGCCCATGACATCACCTCTGTGACCCTTGACGTTACCCAATGTTTGATGGACACGATGGAGGGAGTTGTGTGCCAAGTGGCACGTGTGGCTTGATCCAAAGGCATTGGGAGGCATAACGTTTTGCTCCTAGAGGCCCAATGTCACCCTAGAAGGGCATGATGTCACCTCTTTTGCTTGATTTAGGGTTTCATTTGTCAATTTTATTTAAAAACTGGATATTACATGTAAACTGGCCATGTCGGCCATTTGGACCTAATTTTGTAAATTAAAGGTCATTTTTACTGTATAAATAAGGGGTTTTGTCCTTATATTTTTCAACATCTTTCACTCACACAAGTGAGGTCTGAAATTTTCGCCCTACTTAGGGTTTATTGGCTGAAATTTGGTGCGCACTTCTTAAAGGAGGCTAAATTTGATGTTTCTTGGCATTTTTCTTGGTGGAAAATCTTCAACTAGGCTTATTGCTAGATTATTCTTGGTGGATGTAAGTGAATTTATGCAATCCTTCTTTGTTTTGAATGGTTATGGTACATTTACTTTTCATTTATTCCAAGATTTTAAAATTTCTAGTTTAAAACCCTAGGAGAACAAGCACATGTTATTGTCATTGTCTTAACAATTTTTCATTTACTAGATTGTGCTAGAAACCCTACTTTCTTGAAGCATTGTGCTAAGGGCCCTACCATTGTAGCAACCTAGCATCATTTGCTTCATCAAGTCATCATTTACTTCATCCTTAAGCTAAAGAAGGAGGAAAGCCGCTAGGGCCTAGGGTTACCTACTTCCTAGTGGCCATTTTCCTCCTAGGGTTTAGTGATTGAGGCCTTAGGTTACAAACACCTCAATCATTGACCTTCTTGTCTCTAGCTCTCACATTATCATTTGTTCCTTCAAGTTTTATGCTACAAAGTGACTCCATTAGCCCAAAAAGGCATTGATTTAGACCTTGAAATTGATTGATTGATTAAACCAACCCTTAAATATTTTACCTCAAGCAACCTACTAACCCTTCCTAACCCTGGATTAGGCTAATTCACTAACCTTCTTTCTGTTGTAACAAAAGTAAGCTACAACCATTTATTACAGCAGTAAAATCACTTAAAAGCAATTGCAAAAGTTGATTTATACACTGCCTAAATAGCTTCTGACAACTGCTAGTATATTGCTATTATTGGGTTATTATTTTTGGTCATTGTGAAGCTCTTTTAAGGAATTTATTGTGAAGCTATTATATTATAAACATTGTTGTTATAAAATTTTGTTTGCTTCATCTTGCATCAACTTATTGCTTTTATTGACAAGTCCAAGGTTTTATGAAGCACTAACATCACATTGTAGTTGCAATAGATATTGTTTTCTTGTTGCTTTGTTCTGGGCAGGTACATCTAAGCACATCATTGCTTCATTGGTTAAACCTTTGAGACTTTCTGATCAGTGTGACTTGTGAGAGGGGATACCTTTTATTGACATTTTAACTTTTGCCTTCTCAAACCCCCAAGTCACCGGGGACATCTCCCCTGGGATATCATCCAAAAATAGAAAGAGTTATCTTATTAAGGTGACAGTGATAGGATAACCTCCTATTACACCAATTTTCCTTCCCTTAGCCTTTCCCTTCAGGAAAAGTACAAATTGCGCGATAACAGACCAAAAATACATGTGTCTTATTTTCATGCATGCTTGGATTGTAGATCATCGTATTTGTTTTGTAAAGATCTAGAGGAGTGTTACTTGTTTTGAGATATATTTCATGTGCTAACCATCGGTTCAAAAACACTTGAAAGGGCACCTCAAAGAACACTTAACCAATAAAAATTATGGGCAAAAAGTTACTAAATTGTTTGTTGTCCTAAAACACAGCAAAGGACAGTTTTAGAGATTGAAACTTAGAGCTAAATTATGGTCAAAGATAGACCAAATTTGGTAGCCTCATAGTACCTCAGTTTTCTTCATGGTATCAGAGCCCTTGGTGGTGAAGTTTTGTTAATTTTTTATAGCATCTTGTGGGTAGTGTTTGTGGTAACTTGTTGGCATATTTGTTGAACAGTTTGCAAAATTGTTTTGTGGACACGTTTGGACAACCTTACTTCCTCTTGTGTGTCAAATGGTGAGGCTGAGTTATTTTACAATTTTAGCATCAGTGTGCACTTTAGTGGAAAGCCATGTCGGTGTCCCAGATGCAGGCAGATCACATTCATCTTGGAGGATATTGAACTATGGGATATAGTTCAAGCTCCCGTGGTGATGCATCCTACACCTACTCCTTCACCATTGTTGGATGCATATTTCAGGAAGAAAAACACCAAGGCGAAGAGGACTATTTTTTATGCAGTGAGGGACCACATCATACCCCATCTGACTGGTAAAGACTATGCATTTGAGATATGGGCATCATTGTGTAAGATTTACCAGAGTACAAACCAGAACCAGAACATGGTTCTGCAAGACAAGCTTAGGAGCATTCAGATGCTTGATTTCGAGACAGTCACATCATACCTAGGCAGATTCACACAGATCAGAGATGAGTTAGAAAAGGTCGGAGAGATTGTAGATCCAGGCTTTATGGTAAGGACAACTTTGAACATATTTTCCAAACCTTGGGGTTCATTTTATGAGGCATTGTTTCCCAAGAGGTCATTCCTACTTGGGAGAGACTTTGGGATGACTTTGTACAGGAGGAGTTGAGATGCATCTCTGGATCTTCAGGAGAGTAGCATATACATGAGGGGGATGAGGATCTTTCTCTTTGGTCAAAGGGAAAAAATAAGATCGGCGAGGGTGCGAGACAGTGTCCTAAGGGGGGGACCCAACCATAGGAGAGTGGCAGTGGAAAGAAGGACATAAGCAAAGTGAGATGCTTTGCTTGTGGTGATATGGGGCACTATGTTGGGCAGTGTCATAAGAGGAAGAAGAAGAAGCATCATGATGGTACAGTAGTGACAACAGCGGATCAGGATTTCATTACTTGGTTTTAGAGGGAGTGTGATTTTGTCAGTTGATACACCATCCAAAAGTCAATGGGAAGACAGAGTTGAGGAGGATATATTGCATCAAAGTGTTGATTCAAAGGGAGCTCAGACTCAGTTTTTTAGGACACCATCTTCTGGGGTGACTGGTCCACCTAGAACAGCTTCAATTTCAGAGTTACTAAGACAGAGGGTTGGTACAGGGACTTCATAGCATAAGAGATTGGTGAGGAGGAGGAGCAGGGCACCACAAAGGCTTGAGCCTCAGTTGGCTATGGAAATGAGCAGATCAAGTTTACGTTCCACTTCAGGTGGAAGTCACTTGGTGAAATGCCAATTTGAGGATCTTGGTGATATTCCAAGATCCAGATACTCTTGGTGAGATGCCAAGAGGGAGAGACTCTTGGTGATATGCCAAAAGAGAGACTCTTGGTGAGATTCCAAGAGTACTGACCATTGGCTAGATGTCAGGTGGTAGAAATCCTTGGTGAGAGACCAAGGTTGAGGATCTTAGTGAGATGCCAAGACCTAGAGACTCTTGGTGAAATACCAAGATATCGC
Organism: Picea engelmannii; assembly: GCA_009831015.1. NCBI lineage: Eukaryota > Viridiplantae > Streptophyta > Pinopsida > Pinales > Pinaceae > Picea > Picea engelmannii. Next base: position 552,128 of record ML788666.1, read on the forward strand.
ATTTGCATGCCATGAGTATAGGGCCTTGGTGAGAGACCAAGGAGAGGATCTTGGTGTGGTTCCAAGACCTAGAGACCTTTGATGAGATGTTGAAGGAGAGATATTTGGTGAGATGCCAAGATCTAAGTGACCTCAGGTAGGTGGAGATGGACTTCCATCTAGAGATTGGGAAGGTCAACAGATCAATGTCAGAGAATATTGAGCAGATTAGTGTCAGGAAAGGTCGAACAAATTAGAGACAGAGGCCACTTTGATGAGAGGGTACAACCATACTCACCTAGGCCTTGCTAGGAGGTAAGGAAGTCCACAGTTGGGACGAGATCAATTGGTGAGAAACACTTTCCTCGACAAGAGTGTTGAGTTTTGGTGTACCTTGGGAAGTGGTTCCCTTATGGTTTTGAGCCTCTAACCACAAGAGGGAGATGTTGGTACCTTTGTACCTTGTACTTTGTGTCTAATTTCACTTTGACTTAGGAATTTAAGTCAAAAGTGAAATTTGGTCATTTTAGGCTAAAGTGACTATTAATTCACTTTGTGGGTGAATTAGAAGACATAAAGTGAACTTATGGAACTTAACCCAAAGTGGGTTTGTGAGTGAGATTAAAGTGGGATTATCTCAACCTTTGATTAGGGATGGCTTGGGATGATCCTAGCCATCCACGTTTATGTTTCCTTATGGATTTCTCAAGGAGGGCGCAAGGGTTAAAGGGAGGCTCATTCACTCTTATGTTCACTTGGAGAGTTTGAGAGGGAGCATGAGGATGAGATTGAAAGCTATGGTTTAGGGTAGCTTGGGTGCTTTTATTCATGGAGGAGATATGGAATCTTGGACCCCTATTTATTTATGGTGATCACACTTTCTTGGAGGAGGGCGCACTGTTACACATCAAAAATACTCACTTTGATAGTGTCGCAAGTGTTGTCATTACAAAGGTCGCAAGTGTCACATTTTGCTCACAAGTGTTGCAAGTGTCAAGGAAGAATACTACCATGATGCCTATGTCATGCATGTAAACAAAATTAGGAGGACACTTGGCACATTTCAAACACTTGATTTGGAAGAGGAGGAAAGGTTAACTGGGCTCATGAACCTTTTTCCATCTGAAAACACTCAAAAAACTAAGTTTTGGAGGAGAGCGCTCCGCTATACCTCTTCTCGGAGTGCTGGCCCTCCCCCTTACACTGTCTGGGAGCGTTATAAAGCTCCTTTGGCCTTTTTGGGGGAGTGTTGGTGTCTTTAGGAGTGCTAGCGCCCCCTTTAAGCCTATTGGGGAGCGCTACAGCGCTCTGATGGCCCTTTTGAGGGAGCATTGCCTATTCTGGGCTGTAGTTAAGTTGTTGAGATGAATGGGGGAACGATCCTTTCATTCTTTGAAGGAAGTTGAATTCGAATCCCTAGTCCATCCATGATCTTAGGGCAGATCCTCAACTGAAGGAGGAAAATCCTCAACTTCCCCAAGGATATCTCAAGTGGTTAGAGCCTCTCCAGGGCTATATAAGCAAGCTTTCTAATGGTGAAAGAGGACTGAAAAGGGAGAATCACACCAAACTTATGATCTTATAAGTGGTGCTGGAACAGAGATGATTTGGAGGCAAGCGACCTATGATCTCATAGGGAGCAATCAGTGAATCTATCATCATTCGTATCGTGGATCTTTTGAGCAAGGGGTAGACAAGGAGGACTTGACGAAACTGTTGCAATCCATCTACGGCTGTAAGTAATGTTTTGTCCTCATCAATATAATTTGCTTGGCCTATTTCTTTTTAATTCATGTTCGATCTCACATGAATTTTTCTCTTTAATAGATAGACCTATTTCGGACTAATCTTGATAGAGTAGGAAGTGGTCGTACTTTGTTTGTCTACAGGGCTTATCGAAGAGCGAAAGATTGGAGCTCAACTCGGAGCGTGTAGGGACAAACACTGATAAAAGGTACTTATTTTCTCCTTCCTTCTCACACACTAGTCCACCTAGATATAAAAGGAAGTCAGTGACCATGATAAGCACTTTTTGTCTTAGAGTTAAGAGTCTAGCTCTTTGAGGAGATCTACCTGTCCGCGGGGAGATAACAGAAATTGGCGACTCCGCTAGGGAGGAATCAGAACTTTCTTCGTTTTGTTTTTTCCTCATCGACCTTGCCTTAGAATCTGATTGTTTTCATACCTTGTTCACCCCATTTATCTAATTGCACTTGCTGATTGACTCTTTACCCCATCACACTCAGCCTGATTGTCAAAATTTGAGTGAAATTTTGGATTTTTGGACATTTTTATGAGTTTTTTGAGCCTGGTGCCCCCCTGCCCATGTTAACAGAGCGCCTGCACTCCCTGGAAGTGTTGGGTAGAGTGTTATAACGCTCTGGTGTCCCTTACACCAGATCACCAACCCTTTTTTTCACAAAATCTCTTCAAAAATTCCATTTTTTGGAGGTCCAGACCCTGTTTTTTCACTTGTTGAGCTGCTTTGTGATTCAATGATTCTTCCTTTGACCTTTAACATGCTTCCTCCTGAGAAGTAAACACCTTGTTGTTCAGATTTTATGCCCTTCATTCTTATTTTTAGTTTTTGTTGTTAAGAGTTTGAAATCAATCCCCTGCTTTCTTCTCTCCTATCCGACTGAGTGAGAACTCTAGTGAAGGATATTAGAAGTCTGTAACTCTTCTCATTTGGTTCTTTGAGGTCATATGATCCAATTTATTTCTCCTTCCTTTTGCATTTTTTATTTTCTTTCTCTTGTTTGATTGCAAAAGGGTGTGTTGTTTGTGCAAAATCTGCGTTTTCTTGTTCGAATCTCCTTGATCTGAAAGGGTAGTTGGCAGGACAAGTTTTTCATTGAATTGATCATCATTCACATGAAAACGACAAAAGTACATCTTAATGATTAGTTTGCATTTCTGAAATGTTGTAGCATCATATTGGATTTGATTGAGAACAAAATTGATTAAGGGCATTCCTTATCAAGTGTTTGATAGTGAAAACGACTCTTCCTCTTTCCCTTAAATAGGTATTCATTGAAAAGAAACAATTGCTTATCATATTTCATGCATATTTTTGGGAATTGAGTCATCATTCCATCAGTTTCACTTTCGTACACCCTCTGAGTAAACAACATCCATTAAAATTAACGCTTAACTAAAATTTATCAGACTTTTTACATCTTTGTTAGCAAACCTACATTAGTTTAAGGTATAAGGCTTTGGAATAGGTTGAAAGGATAACTTTCCAAAGCTATCGAACAAACTTAGTATCTTGCGGTAGGGAGAGTCAAATCCAATTTTCGTATTGGCTTGTTTGGATCCCCCTCCCACACAGGGGTTACGCACGAGGTCGCATTCGGGTGAGTTACGAAGATTATCCCTCTGTGTCCCAACTATTTGTAGTCGTCGGATCGTATATTAGGGGTCACTGGAAGGTATACCCATGATTATGTGTGGGAGCCTTTCAAGCTGATTTCAGACTTGTTATCCTGCCCATACGTTTCGACTGGACTGTCGACTGTACCCGCCCAGGGGCTGACTACGAGTTGGTGACCTTAGTAGCCACAATCTTTAAGGTCTCACACAAGGTGACGGTGAAGGGAAGTCTCACTGTACCTGGAACAGACGTTTATCAAACTCACTCAGTCTCCTTGGAGAGTAAATCCAAAATTACTGTGTGGAAGCATGCACCAAGGCGTAAGTCTGTTAAAAAGGTTGCCAACGTAACTGATCCACCCGCTCTATCCCCGCCCCTTCCTATTTTGATCTTGCGACGTTGGATTTCATCACCAACTAGTGGTTTCATCATAGGAAGGTTTGTTTGATTGATTGCCTCTCAGATTCTTAGCGTGTGTTGTTTGTTTTACTTAGTGGACCTTAGGTCGAGTCAGTGTTAATGGCATCGAATCCTTGAGGAACCCCCTCTCCTGGGGAACCTTATACCTTTCCTTCTTTTTGAAACTTTGGCCCTCCATATGTTGCCACACTGAGTCTTCCAGGACTCACTATTGGATTACCAGTTTGGTTGTTCCCCACTCCGGTGATCCCGAATCCTCCCAATGTTTCAATTGCACCTAATACTTTGGATGTCAATACACCACCCACACATCAACCTCATGTCGACTTTTCACCTTCTTCGTCCATCAAGTCTCCTTCCATTTCTCCTTCTTTGCCTAGTGAAAGCTCTAAAGAAAGTAGTCAGGTTGATCAGAAGAAGAAGAAATGGAAAGAGAAGAAGAAGAAGAACCCGAAAAGGACAAAGACCCCAACAACATCGGATGTTGGCTCTAAGCAACCAGTTACTATTAATAGCACTAGGAGTGTTGATGAGATCAACAAGATTAAAATGAAGAATCCAAAACCCAAATTCCCTTGCAGCCTTTGTAAGGGTGACCACTTTCTGAGGGATTGCCCCGGTCTTACCCAGGTCTTAGAAATGTGGTCCTCCAAGTCATCGGCCTCTGTCGGTCATGTCGATGATACCCCGTCAACTAGTGATGTTTAGGTTGGTAAGAAGAAGAAAACTGTCAAGTTCCCTTGCATGTTATGTAAAGATAATCATTACTCTCACCTTTGTCCTCGCATGGACGAGGCTTCTTCTCTTTTGGAAAAACTTCAACTTCCAAAAGGTTATCGTAAGCTTTCCTCTGACCCATCGTTGGTTGATGGACTGGTCAATCCAGTTCCATCCCCGGTCAGTCCGGTTGATCAGGTGGTCAATCTAATTTCCTCCTCGATTGAACCACGAACCCAAGTAGCTGATATGGTTTTGTCATCGATAAACCCTGCTCTTCATCAAAAGAGTGACGCCAAAGTGGTTGATCCAGTCCCTTCCTCGGTCAATCCCACTCTTCCTCTGAAGAGTGCCAAAGTGGTCGATCCAGTTTCTCCATCGGTCGATCCCATTCCTCCATTGAGGAATGCCAAAGTGATTGATCCAATCCCTTCCTCGGTCAGTCCCACTCTTCCTCTGAAGAGTGCCAAAGTGGTCGATCTAGTTTCGCCATTTGTCGATCCCATTCCTCCATTGAATGTCAAAGTGACTGATCCAGTCCCTTCCTTGGTCAGTCCCACTCTTCCTCTGAAGAGTGCTAAAGTGGTCTATCCAAGTCCACCATTGGTTGATCCGATCCAATCATCGGTCGATCCTACTCCCCTTCTAGAGAGTAAACCTGATACTGCCCATGTTTTTCTCGTTAATACAAACTCTACCATGGCGGGGGGCATTCCTCCTTCTCCTGTGAAACCCCCTCCAAGCACTGAAACCATCCTTTTTGATTGGGGTGCGCTAACTGGACCTCGTCTTCCCTCTCACATTCCTTTCCAGATTACAATGCAGGTTCATGGTCGGGACATTCCTCAAATGTTGAAAGATGAAGGTGCGTCTATTAGTATTTTGTCTTTTGTTGCTTGGTACGCTTTGGGTTGTCCGCAGCTTGCACTGGTTACACAGAATCTGTTAGCTTTTAACAAAATAACTAGTCAACCTTTAGGGATCCTTCCTCAGTTTCCTATAACTTTGGGAGGGAAAATTGTCTTTATCGATGTCATGGTAGTCCGAGACCCCTTGGATTTTGCTTTACTCCTTGGGCGGGATTATGTCTATGCTATGAAAGCTCTTGTATCCACCCTTTTCCGTGTGATATCTTTCCCTCACGATGGAAGAATTGTGACCATTGATTAACTTTCATTCATCGGCCCCGACTGGGTTACCTCCCTAAGTGGTTCTTATATGCAGACAGTATCACCCCCGCCGCATGTCAATTATGTGGCGTTGTCTCCCATGACCTCAACTTCCAACGATTTGGATACGGTAGTGGACATGCTGATTTCTTCGGTAGGATTATTGGAGCCCGATCTCCTTACTCCTATCACGTCCCTCAACATGTGTCCCTTCTCGAGTGATTATCTTCCATCCAGTGAAGATCTCCTGGAGGCCATGACCACGTTTTATCCATTGACATGGTACCCTTCCCGAGCATTATCCTCTTGGAAGCCATGACCCGAACAAAACCACGAGCATAGTTTCTCTTCTCTGTGGCAAGCTCATTAAAAAATGAAACAGAGGCCCTGAGCATAGTTATTTTCCTGTGTCAAGCCCATTAAAAAATGAAACAGTCACCTCTCTTGAACCTTCTTTTCATCCACCCTTCTCCTTCGTTGAATGAATCGAAGCTTGGAGGGCATGTCTTCAGCCTTTGATGATCTTTCTGGAGTTAATCCACTAGCTTTCAAGCTGGGGGCATACTGAGCTTAGTCTTTGTTCTTTCTCGTGCTCGTAAATACATGAGAATGTATTCGGGTAGACTTTTATCTCTTTTTCGGACCTGTATGGATACACGAAAAAGGAACCCCTGGAGTCTCCTTTAAGCTCTTTTCAGACTCTCTAAACATGAAAAGATTACCGAGTGTTCTTGCTTCCTTTCCCACTCGTTAAACGGTTTGAAAGGGCGTCTTTTGAGTGATAATTTATCTCTTTTTCGGCCTCGCGAGACTAACATTACGAAAAAGGACAACATTGGAGTTATCTTTAAGTTCTTTTCAGACTCTCTAAAGATGAAAAGATTACCGAGCGACCTTGTTCTCTTCACGCTCATTAAAGTATTTCAAGAAAACGTCTGTTGAGCGATAGTTTATCTCTTTTTCGGTCTCGTCAGACTACTTTACGAAAAAGGAACTGAGAGAGTTCTCTTTTAAGTGTTTTTCCAGACTCTATAATCATGAAAAACCTTCGAGTTTTTTGTCTTTGGACTCGCTAAACAAAACATCGACAGGCCAATACGGGATCAAACCCTTACTTCTTCCAGTTCGTTAAACAAAGGAAGAGGAACTTACCAAAGGTGAGTTATATTGAGCATGTGTTACCCTCCTCGAGCTCGTTAAATTAAAAAAGAGGTACTCGTCTATCTGGATGGGGGAAAAATTGAAAGAAGCAAGCTAAGCAGTTTTTTGAGAACATTACAAAGTAACTCTTAGAGTCGCCCTTGAACACGGCACTTTGTTTTTGCACGCATTATAATCCACTGAACCTCTGCACTGAGCCAATCCTTTGAGTTTCTTTCACTCCTTTGGGTCACCTGACGTAAGTCACAGCATCCACTGCATCATCAAGTTTTGGTCCATGTCATGTTTCTGTTGTCGTGCCTTAGTGTTCAAGGGAAGTATCCACCTCAAGAGTAAGCCATCACAAATATCTTGTCTCAATACTCGTGTCAGTCCATGTTCATTTGATCTACCAATTACATCTCTATGCCCGTTTCGTGTCGTGGATGGGGGATACATCAAGGCCCTCCTTTGACGAGCCTATTCCTGTCAACTTCAACACATTATCCAAGAATTAGACTTAGAAACCAGTTAGTACTTTGGAACCTGCATGCCTCAATGGTAGGCCTCCTCACGTCCGACAATAGGTTTACACCATTGACCTCTGATTGGATGATTCCACGGATGTTCGACTCTAGCTCATCCATTCACATTCGTTGGAATGCACTAGAGTACCTTGGGAATCATTGGTATTAATGGTGATATCCCTCGCGCTTGTTAATGGTTTACATCATTGACCGGTAATCAAGTGGTTTCTGCCATGTTCGACATCAGGACATCTATTCACATCATTAGATTCGTACTACATCGGGATCGGTAAGAAGACCCTGGGTTGAGCCGTCACTCTGATATGTACTTTTCCCAGGTTGCGATGGAGTTTCTCTTGAACAGTGACACGTATATTGTTACATAGATCCACTTTGTATTGGTCGTGGCTATGTTTTGTCATCTCGTAGATCCACTATGTATTCTTCATGGCTACGATCAGTTTTGGTCATGAGAGTATAGATCCACAGTGTATTTTCAGTGGCTATACCTTTTTATCAATACAATTATGGATCCGCAGTGTATTTTATGGAGGCCATATCTTGCAAGTCTTGATCACCCAAGCATAGGTATGCCTACCTTGGGTTTGAAACATGTCATAATATTTGTTGGATGTTTGTGTGCAGCTTCTGTCAGGTTCTCTGCGTCTATACCCTTGCTTGAAAGTCTACAAAGCATTTTCGTTATCAGTTCTTGTCTTCTAACTTCATGCTTTGGGGGGCAATCTATTACACATCAAAAATACTCACTTTGATAGTGTCGCAAGTGTCGTCATTACAAAGGTCGCAAGTGTCGCATTTTTCTCATAAGTGTCGCAAGTGTCAGGGAAGAATACTGCCATGATGCCTATGTCTTGCTTGTAAACGACATTAGGAGGACACTTGGCACATGTAAAACACTTGATTTGGAAGAGGAGGAAAGGTTAACTGGGCTCATGAACCTTTTGCCATCTGAAAACACTCAAAAAACTAAGTTTTGGAGGAGAGCGCTCCCCTATACCTCTTCTGGGAGTGCTGGCGCTCCCCCTTACATTGTTTGGGAGCATTATAAAGCTCCTTTGGCCCTTTTGGGGGAGATTTGGTGTCTTTAGGAGTGTTGGTGCCCCCTTTAAGCCTACTGGGGAGTGCTACAGCGCTCTGATGGCCCTTTTGAGGGAGCGCTGCCTATTCTGGGCAGTATTTAAGTTGTTGAGATGAATGGGGGAACGATCCTTTCATTCTTGGAAGGCAGTTGAATTTGAATCCCTAGTCCATCCATGATCTTAGAGAAGATTCTCAACTGAAGGAGGAAAATCCTCCACTTCCCCAAGGATATCTCAAGTGGTTAGAGCCTCTCCAAGGCTATATAAGCAAGCTTTCTAATGGTGAAAGAGGACTGAAAAGGGAGAATCACACCAAACTTATGATCTTATAAGTGGTGCTGGAACATAGATGATTTGGAGGCAAGAGACCTATGATCTCATAGGGAGAAATCAGTGAAGTTATCATCATTTGGATCGTGGATGTTTTGAGCAAGGGGTAGATAAGGAGGACTTGACGAAACTGTTGCAATCCATCTACGGCTGTAAGTAATGTTTTGTCCTCATTAATATAATTTGCTTGGCCTGTTTCTTTCTAATTCGTGTTCAATCTCACATGAATTTGTCTCTTTAATATATAGACCTATTTCGGACTAATCTTGATAGAGTAGGAAGTGGTCGTACTTTGTTTGTCTACAGGGCTTATCAAAGAGCGAAAGATTGGAGCTCAACTTGGAGCGTGCAGGGACAAACACCGGTAAAAGGTACTTCTTTTCTCCTTCCTTCTCACACACTAGTCCACCTAGATCTAAAAGGAAGTCAGTGACCATGATAAGCACTTTTTGTCTTAGAGTTAAGAGTCTAGCTCTTTGAGGAGATCTACATGTTCGCAGGGAGATTTTCCTTCAACACGCACACCTAGTAGGCATGAGCTAGACTTGATGGATTGTTGATTTGTTGGTCTCATTGGAGAGGTAGCACACAATAGCACATTGTGGTGTAAGGGATTCTTCTTCGGAGCAACAAAATTCAAGGGCGCATCACTTGAGCGAGTTTTGCAACAAGGGAAGAGGTGCACTAAGCTTGGGCGCATTTCTTCTTGGTTCCTTTGGAAAGACTCTAGAGGAGCTTGCTTTGTATATAGATTCCATCATATTGTATTTCTTGTTGTATCTCACGCTTTAGACACCACTTATATATACTTGCATTCCAAACTGGTTTTCCCCGGGGGGTTTAATCTAGGGTCACGTTGACCAAATATACTTGTGTCTTATTTTCATGCATGCTTAGATTGTAGATCAACTTATTTGTGTTGTAAAGATCCAAAGGAGTGTTACTTGTTTTGAGAACACTTAACCAATAACACTTAACACTTAACCAATAAAAAATTATGGGTAGAAACTTACTAAATTGTTTGTTGTCCTAAAACGCAACAAAGGACAGTTTTGTAGATTGAAACTTAGAGCTAAATTCTGGTTGAAGACAGACCAGATTTGGTAGCCTTATAGTACATCAATTTTCTTCAATGACAAGGATGGTATCTTGGAGAAAGTCCAACAGCCCACGGAGGAGGAGATCCAAGGTAGAGCTCTAAGAAAGTGGCAGAGGATCGAGTCCATGCACTAAATTATGAGAGGCACTGAAAAGTGATTGCCTCTGCAAAGTACAACCTCCTCAAAACTTTAATTGGGGAAGTTTGCATACATACTTTGTCAATTAAATTGTTTCTTGATGCATTTTTACATAACAACCGCATCAATGCACTTTCAATCGCATTTGTTTGCTATAAATAGTATAACACACATGTATATTGTGTTTTTTCAAATCATGTTGATGTCGTTGTTGTTTGATTTATAAAATGTATTATAAGTATGCTAATGATTTCTCCATTTTTAAATTAAATTTAAGATGTATCACTCATTAGAATTTAGAGTTGTCATATAAAGTTTACCATTAGTTTAATGAAATTGTTTACTTTGAATTGTCATTGTGAAAACTTATAACTATTAATGCCATATAATGTGTAATTCTTCTTCAAGGTGAATTGTTTAATTTCCAACAAGATACAATATGTTGATTAAAAATGTTTACAAAGAAAAATTACTTTTATAAAATTTTATTTTCTCATTTATTGATAATATTATAATAATTGTTGATAATTAAATTTATAATTGTTATATTTAAAAAAAATATTATAATCATAATTATTAAATATGAAAACGAAATCATTAATAATAATGAATTTTAAATATGAATATATATATATATATATATATATATATATATATATATATATATATGAAAATGAAATCATTAATAATAATTAATTTGTTAAGGTTAAAAGAATATTAAATTAAATTAATTTATGTTGATATTTAAAAATATAAAAAATATTAACCAAACTCGATAAAATAAATAAACAAATGTTCAAGGTCAACAATATGTATATTCCCCTTTTGGTTGTGAATATAAAGTTTTTTTTTCTCCAGAAATAAATAAATTAAATAAACAAAATTCTATGTGTAGAAGTTCTAGGGAGCTTGGTCCCTATCTTTGATGTAATGATTGTAACATGAAACCAACAATTTTATAAAACAAATGTCGAATTAAGCAATACATTTACATTAGTTCCATTGAAAATCCAAAAATAGAATTACTCAATCATCTTTTTCTTACGCCTCAAGGGGACATCTAAAGGTAGACCCAATGCAAGACATTTTTGATGAGAAGTTGGTGCTCTACGAAAGTTATAGTTTATTAACAACTCGCCACCAGGAGAAAAACTAAGTATTGCATGCACAACAACAAACCCGGATGTCTTCCTTTTCATAAACAACTCTTTATTATTGGAGTGTTCCTCGAAGGAACAATTTGCACTAAATAACCAGTCCTTGTAACTATTTATGAACCCTAAGATGTTCCCACGAGTTCGTGGATGACCATCGATATATAATGGGTTTTTCATGTTAAAGTTTTCATAGGCATAACCTTTCATGCACATACTATACATGGAAATGCTATGTTTGTATTTGACAATATTTAAGTAATCATACCAACTATAAAGATGACCACAAAATTGTTGATGTTTTGGTAGTTGGGAGGTATTAACCTCCAAGAGTAACCTTTGTACTTAGATTAGAATATTTTGGAAGTAAGATGAGCATTAATAGATGTGTGGAAACCCTATAAGAGAAGTCGGACTAAGGAGAATAATAATAAATAAATAAGAAACCCGGAAAGAGAAGTCGACTCTACCAAAAAAAAGTCAAAGTAATTTATATTTGCCAAAAAAGACAGGTCGTCCCTGTGGGAAAAATTCACTGGCAAATTAAGTATAAATAAGCTGACACCTTAGCTCATTTGTACACTCATTCATTGAGCCAGTGCGCAAGTCTAAAGAGGAATTGCAGTGGTAGCTAGGGGGCATGTTTGGAGAGATACAGAAGGGGCAAGCCTGGAGGAATAGTGTAGCAGTCTTTCTAGTATTTCTCTTGTGCTTCTCTTGGTGTAAGATACATTATCTTTGTATGGTTATTGTATTGTTGTTAGGGTTTATCTGTTGTTTCTAGTGTAGACTTGTCAGAATTATTCTAAGTAAAGGTTAGTGTGCTTGGGGGTGGGATATGTGAATGCCTATGGTTGGGTGACAATGATATGACATTGTTTATGGTTAAACGAGCATACCAAAATTTTAACATGGTATCAAAGTTGGTTTCCTTCGTAATAGTCTAACCACTGGAAGGAAGATCCTCAATTTCCCCCATTTTCAAGCTCATCTGAGCACTTACTAAACTCACTAAGACTGTCGCCTAAGTAGGGCACATCTCTTCCCCGAATCAGATCTGCAAATTTCTGAAGTTGAGAAATAGGGTTTCCTCATAAAACCCTAGGTTTATAGTGCCAGTTCCTTCGTGGCAGTTGCAACACCTGTTGCGGTGCCAGTTGCAGTGCCAGTTGCAGTACGAGTTGCAACACCAGTTGCAGTGCCAACACCAGTTGCAGTGAAAGTGTCTGTGAAGTATTGGGACAAATTTTTGGTTGTCCTAATACGCCTTACCCTAGCGCATCTCCAACTATCTTCAAATTGCAAGTTGGAGCACTTTGAAATTTTTGGGTTCGTCATTGCTTGCCAATGCATCTGGATGGTGCCACTACCTACCATTGTGTGTCGTTGCTGTCGGAGGTATGTACTTTTATATGTTTAAATTGTATCATTATCTTAAGGGTATTTTCAGGTGAAGGAATATTTTGTCCATACAACAATCGTAGATCTAGAGGGATCTTAGATCCATCATTTTGAAAGGAACAATGCACTCCAGGTTTGATTGTTTTGATATGCCTCTAGCTATTATGGAATTATTGTGATCTTATGAACATCTAGGTTGCATTTTTGTTATGATTCTTTTTTTTCAAAAGTTATAAGCCGACTCTAGTCAAAGCATTAGATTAATTAAGGTTGAGATTTTCAAGTTTACTTGCATTACATTCCCTAACTCAGATTTTTGTTAAGAAAGCATATTGTCTTAGTACAGGGGACAGGTTGGAGAGAATACTTGTCATATTGAATGAAGGGGACTCGGAAGAAAAGAAACAATACTTATTCTTGAAGATAAGATTCCAGGTTCCAGGTCACAAGTAATAGCTATGAGAGGGAGCTATAATGTCGGTTGTAGGAGGCAACATTTCAGATGGTCCCTAGCTGAGACATGGAGCAGACTATTCATACATAAGAGTTGAACACATCCATGTAATAAAGGAGCTAGAGTTCAGAGGGAGTCATTCCTTGGGATCCAGTAGAAAGGAGCAGTCTCCCTAGGACAATTCATAGGAAATCAAACTTCAAAAAAGGTCAACACATGCAGAGGGAGCAGATGACTCCATAGATTATATAGACTCAGAGGGAGTCAAGCTTCAGAGCGATCTCATTTCAGAGTTCGAGATGAAGGATCTAGGTTTGATGCTTTACTTCTTGGGATTGGAGGTGTGGTAGAGATCAGATGAGATTTTCCTTAGCCAAGGAAAATATACTATTGAGATCCTGCAAATATTAAGGATGATGGACTGCAAGTCCATGACCACACCCATGATGATAAATATGAAGCTATTGAGTGAATCATCTTCAGATTTGATAGATCCCATGATGTACAAACAACTGTTTGGATCCTTGATTTACCTGGCTAATACCAGGCCGAACATATGTTTTGCAGTAAATACCTTGAGTCAACACATGGTTGAACCCAGATAGTTGCAGGGTTATACAGGCTCTAACTGGGCAAGGAGTGCAGTAGATCGGAAGAGTACTTCCATATGTTGCTTCAGTTTGGGATATGTGTGATCTCATGGTTGAGCAGGGAGAAAACATTGGTGGCACTCAATACAGCAAAGGCAGAGTTTATAGAATCTGGTATTGCAAGCCGTGAAGCAACGTGGCTTCAAAAGTTTCTTACAGGACTTCATTCGAGACATGATGCATAAGGGAGTTGTGAATCTCTAATACACATCCACAGACGAGTAGAATCGAGCAGACATTCTCCCAAATTGGTCATGTTGATTTGACCAAGGGAGAATGATACATTCACTCATAGGATTATGCATGTTGATTTGGCTAGTGGTGAATGGCCCAGGCCCAGTCTTTCTCTTATTAGTCATGTTTATTTGACTAGGATTAGAAAGACTTGAGGTGCTTAAGAGACAAGCTTGGTGCGTTGTAGAATGTCCACTCTCGTTGAGAGGGAGGTGTGTTATTTCTTCTAATGATGGCTAACTCATTTGGCCAAGGGTTCCCTAAATCAATCTTGTGACTGAGGGGGTAATGCACTATCAGACCTGATGAGAGAAGAAACATCACACACACATTCGTGAGGACTATGGGAGTAGTTATGTGCTACTAGATGAGACTATAACTATCGTTGATGGCATATTGTAGTATTTTTGTTCTACTAGTTGATTGATGCATAGTTATAGAGACATTGACTATGATTATGGTTGATGGCATATTGTACTAGTTGATTGTTGCATAACCATAGGTATGACTATGGCTAATGGCATTGTAGTAGCGATGTGATACTAGATGATTGTTGCATAGTCATATGGATCCTGACTATGGCTGAGGGCATATTGTAGTAGTTGTGTGTTACTAGTTGATTGCTACATAGCCATGGAGGTGGCAGACTATGATTATGGTTGAGGGCATATTGTAGTGGTTGTGTGCCACTAGTTGATTGTTGCATAATCAAAGAAATTGTTGTATTGCATGGTGGCTTGATTGCAGGAGAGAGAGAGACATTGTGTCTCTAGACAGTAGTTGTGTGCTATTTGGAGTGGTTGTGCACCACTAGATAGTAGTTATGTACTACTATGGATCGACACAGTCATGTTCCACTAGATTGCATTGTATTAGTTGTGCGCTACTCGTTGATTTCCAAGGAGACTACCAGTTCACATTAGGAGTAGTTGAGTGTTATTTTATTGCAAAGACCATGACAAGCGATTCGAGCTACTGATGGCATTGTGGCAGATGTTTGCTACCAATTGATTATAGAGTAATCAATGGACTACTAAATGAAGAACATCTTAGTTAATATCTCCCTATCTAAGAGGGAGTGTTGATTTTTTGGTAGGTTCATGAGGTATTAACCCCCAAGAGCAACCTTTATACTTAGATTAGAATATTCCAAAAGTAAGAGAACCATTAACAGATGTGTGGAAACCTTGAAAGGGAATTCGGCCCAAGGAGAATAATAATAAAGAAATAAGAAACCCATAAAGAGAAGTCGGCCCTGCTAGAAAAAGTCAAAGTAATTTATATTTGCCTGAAAAGACAGGTCAGCCCTGCGAGAAAAGTTCACTGGTAGATTAAGTATCAATAAGGTGATGCCTTAGCTTATTTGTACACTCACTCACTTATCCAGTGCACAAGTCTAAGGAGGAACTACAGTCGCAGTTAGGGTGCATGTTTGGAGAGTTGCAGAAGGCGCAAGTCTGGAGGAATAGTCTTGCAATATTTTTGGTATTTCTCTTGTGATTATCTTGGTGTAAGGTATGCTATCTTTGTATGGTTATTGTGTTATTGCTGCAACAATATTGTGGCTAGGTTTTATCTGTTGGTTCTAGTGTAGACTTAACGTAATTATTCTAAGTAAAGGTTAGTGCGCCCGGGGGTGGCATATGTGAATGTCTATGGCTGGGTGAAAATGATGTGACAATGTCTATGGTTAAACGAGCATACCAAAATTTTAACAAAAATGGCATAAGTGCCACTGATTGTTTGGGACAAATGGATACATGTGAAAGGATAAAAAACCCAAGATTTGCAACATCTATTTTAAACTTGGCAATCATATAATTATTACCACAAAAAGAGAATTTGACTCCAACATTGGGCACACGCATGGAAGATGGCCAAGCACCATACAAAGCTTGTTTGTAACAAGTTTGGTATTTACTTTACATATGGATAGGAAGAGGGAAGTCGTTGCTACCTTCCAACAATTGAACCGACTTTGGTGTGTACTTGAACATTTTTGCTCTTAGTTCATACAACGTTTTGGATATCCTAGTAGTGATGTTTTGGGTAGTATTGATATCATACTTTGACTCACTATAAGAACTCTCAATTGACTCAATAGAAAGAGACAGGTTGGCCGATTTAGGACGAGTTGTAGTTGATCTGGATTCCAATTTTTTTTTAAAGGAGCATACAGAAGTGTAGTCTTAACCATAGTGGGAGGTATTAGACCATCAACTTTGTGTAGTCGATCATTAATATAATGGGACGATGTGACACGTTGAGGGTTCTTCTTCAACCCTTTATATTTTGAACAACCACATACCATTGGTGTGTCATAAAAGAGATCTAATTCACTATGTAATATCGTTGACCCATGTTGCAGGTTATTGGAAGATGGCATGTTACAATTGGCAAGGTAAAGCAATTGTCCATTTTCATCGAACATTTTCCTACAATATCTTTCTCCTGATAAGAACTTGCGACATTTTTACACTATTGGAATATCTTGCTCATCCAGACTCGATCTTGATTTATGATCCTATAAAACTCAATGAACAATTATTCAAATACACGTGCATAAATTCAATCAGATAAATGAATTAAAAATAAAAAATGGACTTACTTCAAACAATGTGGAAGAAGTTGACAAACTTGCAACGATATGGAATGAGCTCGAATCTAAAGTATTGGTCATTTGATATTATAACCTTATTTTCTCTGCATTTGAGCCAAAACCATCATCAATAAGTGCATGAATTTGATATTGAAAGTTATTGGTGCTTTTAATTATTTTCTTACGCACTCATATATATATATATATATATA
>ML788666.1:593770-606484 GCA_009831015.1 Picea engelmannii
AGGTAAGTAGATTGGGGCAGTCGAAAACACTTGAGGACCATTGATTGGAAAAAAGTTGATGCCACCAGGGGAGATTTGCGTGAAGATTATGTGCTACAAGACAAAATGTCTTGTCAACTTCTCAAATTTGGATAAAATAGATGTGCCATAAAGCCAAAGTTAGTTTTTTTTTAAATCTTTGCATTATAATTTGTTTTTCTATGCTAAACTAAGCTATTTTCAACACTTTAGGGTGCATTTTAATGTGGAAACCCTTTTTCAATTTTCTTTGAAAGGAAAATTACCTAACCTATCTTCTAACCTATGCATCTAATTCATTAATCCACTTTAAGCTATTGGATTAATTTATTCATATACCTAACTACTTTGGCCAAGATTAGACAGTTTGGCCAAATTTATTCTCTAACCTAACAACAACAATTTAAAATGTTTGATCATGATTAGACTGTATGATTCAAACTTATTTTTCTTTTGATGGGGTTTTCTTGTTTTTCTCTTTTTCTTTTATTTTATATTTTATTTTTTGTTTCTTTTCTTTTCTTTTCTTTTGTACCCTCTTTTCATTTTTATTATTATTATTATTATTATCTTTTTCTTTTTCTTTTGGAAATCATTTGCAGAATGAAATATTATTTACAACATAAGATCACTGAAGGAAAAATATTCAATCACCATCTGATACTATGAAATATAGGACTCTAACAGTGGTTTCACTTGGGGATGGTGCTATCCCTGTGAGGTGCAAAGAACTAGTGACTGGTCACCTTGAATCATCTTCTCCGGTACTTTCTGCATCTGATTTTTTTATTGTAGTTCTAAACCTGGTGACAACTGATCAGGAGCTTAGGGCCTTCTCTTCAGGCTTCAACTTATTATATGAATCACCCACTCATGACCGTAAAAATTAAAATGGTATTTACAATGAACTTGAGTGAGAAGTGCTTCTATTCTAGTGAAAAGTAGTGCTTGAGCATTCTGCCATTGACAGGTCCACCTGGAATATCTGCTCCATCCATATCCTTGATCAAGAATGTATTGTTTCCTTTGTAAGCATGGATTATGTAAGGACCTTTCCATAAATTCTCAAATTTGTCACGCTTACCTTTCTCTTCTTTCCTTGAATCCCATTTCAGTACTTTGTCTCCTATCTAGAAATAATCAACCTTTGTTCTTCTATCATATATCTTCTTAATGTTTTCCTGGATCACTTGAGTTTTATTATAGAATTCTTCTCTAGACTGTTGCAGTTTTATGGTTTGATTTATCCTCCTCTGGATGTCATTTGGTTCTGCATGTACTTCCTGCAGTATTTTCATGACAGGGACACCTAAAGAAGTGGGAAAAACAACATCCATTCCATAAACCAACTAGTATGGGGACATGCCAATTGATCTCTTAGTAGTAAGTTTGTCTGCCTATAATGCATTGACCAGCTTGTTGTGCCGTGACTTCTTGTTCTCTTACAACAACTTTTTGATGATATTGACCAAAATTTTGTTGGAAGACTCTATTAATCCATTCCCTTGAGGGTAATAGGCAGTAGAGTGTCCTAAAGTAATTTGATATTTGTTGCAAAAATTCACAAACTTCTTTGATTTGAATGTTGTTGCATTGTCAGTGATGATCTTCCTCGGACATCCAAATCTTGAAAGAATGTTAGTTTCTAAAAAATTAATAATCACAGCATCAGTGGCTTGCCTTGTAAGTACAACTTCAATCCACTTGGTAAAATAGTTAGTGGTTGTAAGGATCCATTTATGTTGGCCTGATGATGGTGGATGGATTTCTCCAATGAAATCCAAACCCCACTGTTGAAAAGGAGTTTCAATTGATATTGGTTTCAAGGGTAAAGGAAGCAGTTTCCTTTTACCTTCAAAAATTTGACAGTTATGAAATGAGGTCACATTTTTATGGACATCTGCAAATAAGGCTAGCCAGTAAAAACCAACTCTCGGGAGTTTTTTAGCAGTACCCTTCCAGTTCAAGTGTCCACCACAGTCTCATTAATGAAATTCTTGCATAACTTTATCTGCCTCATCTTTCAATAAACAGTCTAATAGTATTCCTCCAACATCCTTCCAATATAAATTGCCATCCAAAATACAATATTTCATAGATTTGAGTTTAAGAAATCTAGCTTTGGTCTTGATCAAACCAGGAGGAACTTGTAAATGATGCAAGACAAAAATCAGCTTTGCATACCAGGGAGAAGTTGAAAAATCCTTTGTAACTTGTGGAGTCACCTGCTCTTCTTCTTGTTCATTGAGTGCAGCTAGAAAATTTATATCCAAAGCATGAAAATTAGACACGTCCATTCATTTGTCTAATCCTTGACCCTTAATGAGCTTGGTAGGTTTGATTTCAATGTCATATTCAAGGATAACAACAATCCATTTACCCCTTTTCCCATCAGAATTGTTTTGGGTCGGAATGTCTTTCACCACAGAGTTTGGAACATAAGAAATTATATGTGAATGAAGGATCCATACTCTAAAATATTCGATTGCTTTTACCACAGCAAAAGCTTGCTTTTCCATAATATTGTATTTGAGTGCAACATCTCTTAAGGATTGACTAAAGAAAGTAATAGGCAGTTCATGGCCTTCATAATTTTTCTGCAAGAGTATTGTTGCAATAGTATGCTTAGAGGAAATCCTTTGTGAAATCAAGGTTGATAAGCACAGGGGCTTATGTTAAGGATTGTTTTACTTGATCAAATGAATGTTTTGTTTCTATGGTACATTTTCTCTTCGTGTCTTTCTTCAACATGTTTGTTATATTTCTTAGAAGTTTTGCCAGATTAGGGATAAATCTCCTTAGAAAAATTATTTTTCCAATGAAAGATTGGAGTTCCTTTATGTTTCTAGGATGATCTATCTTTTGAATAGCTTCAATTCTGTTGGGATCAATTTTGATTCCATCCTTTGAGATGATATGTCCTAGCAGTTTTCCTTCTTCTAAGCCAAACAATGTTTTCTTTGGATTAAGGGAAATTCCAAATTTCCTGCATTTTTCCAAAACTCTTCTCAGGTGGAGCAAATGTTCTTCATCTGTTTTTGAAAAAACAGTGATATCATCCAGATATATAACAATGAATCTGCCTAATTCATCCACAAAAGAAATATCCATTGCTCTTTGAAATGTAGCTCCAACATTCATTAAACCAAAAGGCATTTTCACATACATGAAAGTACCCCAAGGTGTGGTAAATGTTGTTTTTTCTTGATCATCAGGGTGGAATAAGACTTTATTGTAATCAGAAAAACTATCTAACAGAGAAATTATACTGGACCCAACTACCTTCTACAAAATATGATCCATTTTAGGAAAAGGATAGTTATCTTTCAGAGAGACTTTATTGAGGTTTTTGAAATCAATGCACAGTCTGATTTCTCCACTCTTTTTCCTAGTTGGAACTAAATTTGACACCCACTTAGAAAATCTTAATGGGACAATGATCTTAGCATCATACAACTTTTTTGTTTCTTTTTCAATCAGAGGCATCAACTTTGGGTTAATACTCCTAAGTTTTTGTTTAAAATGTTTTTGGTCTTCTTTTATAGGAATTTTATGTTGTATAATGCTAGTATCATAAGATTTTATATCTTCATAACTCCATGCAAAAACATCTATGAATTCTCTGAACAATTTATGTATTTTTGTTTTTTAGCAGGAGGTAAAGATTTAGACAATTTAATCTTTTTTTGTTCTTGTTCAGTTCCTATGTTGAAGTCTTCAACTTCCTTTCCAGTAGGTTCAATTTTAGGTTTTTTGGCTACATCATCAAAACCAAACAACTCCAATAGAGGGACTAACCCTCTAGGAAAAACATTATCTTTCAATTGCAATATGTCCATATCTTCTTGTTTTTTATCAATTTGTTTTAAATCTATCTCATTCACATTTACTTCTTCATCGGCAAAATCTGCATCTATATTGGCGCATTCAAATTCATTTTTTGATTGCAAACAATTTTCAATTTGTTCATCATTTTCAAATACTTGCCAATATGATGTTATCTTGGACAATTGGTCTGTTCTTTACTTCAATTGTGTATTGGTGATTAGGATGAAATGGTATTTTACAAGTACTTGCTAAGGTATCCATACCATCATCAAGAATGTTCTGGTCTCTGGGAATGGCTGATATGTCATATTCAGTAAAGCATTATAGAAAATCTAGGACAACATTCTTGTAAGCTCTCAATCTTGGGTGTTTAGCAGAGTATTCACCTTTGATCTGTTTTATTATCAGTTCAGAATCACCCCGAATTGAAATTCTCTTAGCACCAAGCTTCTTTAAAAGTTGTAAACCTAGCATTAAGGCTTCATATTCATTTATACTGTTGGTACATTGAAAATTTAACTTGTAGGAATGACCTTCTGAATGATTTGTTTTTGAATTTGAGACCCACACACCTGCTCTTGATTCTTCCTTACTAACAACCCCATCAAATTCTAAGCTCCATAGAGGTTCATTTTGTTTATCAGATTCCACCCTTACTGTTTTGTCTTCTTCAAAAAATGTTTTTTCCTCTTCAATGTTTTGAACATCATTTTCTAAATTGGAAATTTGTTTTCCTATGTCTCCATCATTATACAAAATGAAAGAATCAAGGTCTGAATAAACATAATTTAAGGGATAATTATGTGGTTTATCCTGATTGTTGACCATGTATTTCATCAATGTCTCCCTATATAATCTCCTCCATTGACAAAACAGTGGGATGGTAACATAAGACATGTCCAGTTGAAGGGTTTCTTGTAACTTGGCTCCACATGAGAGATACAATAACATGCCATATTTAGGAGGTATATCATCAACAACTATGTCCATTACCAAACCCTTGGCTCGTATTTGTGCTAAAGTGACACAAAAATCTTTGATGAGACCTGTGCATTTTACTTTGCTTGAATCAAAAGAATACAAATCTTTGTATGGTCTAGTGATATAAAGTCCTAATTTGTCCATAACAGCTTTAGGCATAAGGTTGTTTGAAGCACCAGAGTCAAGCATGGCATTATGCAGAGTTTTTCATGAATGTTTAAACTAATGTAGAAAGGGAGTACAACTCCATTTTCAGGTTTTCCATCCACTTCAATCCCAAATAATAGTTTTGGTTGATCATCAACAACATTTGTTGTATTTGTACCTGCCTCTATGTTCAGAGCTTTTATCACTTGTGATCTATATGCATTCTTATTCATAAGCTATGTTAGAGGAATGGGTATTTTAAGTTTTGCTATTTCATTTTCAAAGTTAAATGATGTTTGAGTTTTATTCTGGTAAGTAAAAACTTGTTTCTCAACAACATCTTTTTTTGAAGTGTCTTTGGGATGACTAGTAGAGGGAATATCAGTTTGAGATGTTTTTGAGACGAAATCAGATGTTCTTTTGGTTGGAACTTCTATGTTCTTTTTAGGGGGAATATCAGGAATTTTCTTGGCTGATGTGTTAGCTGTCTTTTTAATATTAGAAGTTTTCTTGGTAGGATTATGAGTTGACTTCTTACTCCTCAGGTTATACTGCCTGTGGACTTCCATAATTGCATTTTTAAAAGCTTGTTTATCTGACTCTTCCTCATCAATTTCAATTTGTGAAAGAATGAAAAGATCATGTTATTCTTGAGTGAGAAAAATTGAATCATTATCATTTATTCCCGTTAAATTGATGTGAACATCATCAAGGCCCTCAACTATTTCTTCCCCTTCATCAGAATATTTTTCTTGAAAAGGAGGCATGATCTGTTGATATGGGCCTCTTTGTTCTCTTTGTTCTCTTTGTCTGATTTGGGGTTGATTTCTCCTAAAATTAGGAATTCTGATTTGGGGACCAGGTTGATTTTCTCTACAAGGAGTCCTATCAACAATGTCTAATATGTTCATCATCCTCTCCATAGTTCTGACTAAATAGTCTAGTTTAACATCAGAAGAAGAGGTGGAAGGTTCTTCTTTTATAGTTACTCTCTTCTTTGTTCTTTGTCTAGCCATTTTAGCTAACAGATTGGCCTCTACACTCACAACATCTCTCTGCATCGCTTCCAAGGTTGTAGGGTTTCTTTCTCTCAATTGATAAAACATATCAACATCAAAACCATTAGGAAATTTAACCAAAGCTAGACCTTGCAGGGGTTTAATGTTTGTTGGAATTGCATTATAAATGTTATTAAATATAGTGCAGTAGTCCTGCACACTTTCGCTAGGGGATATTTTAATACTTTCATATTTAGATATAATTTGAAGTGGATTTTTCTTAACTTCCCATCTATTGAGGAATGATTGGTGAAAAACAGTGATGTCATTCAGACTAGCAGCTGGTAGGGCTTTGAAAAATTTCATGACTTGTCAAGTTAAGCTTTGCGAAAACAATATCATTTTGACATCTTCCTCATATACTTCTTACAGGTCAAATAATTCATTCATCTTATCAACATGTTGTTGTGCAGTCATAGTTCCAGTGCCATCAAACCGAGGAATCCTAGTTTGATAGTCTTGGGGCATATTGTGTAAAGGACCAGGCAAAACAAGGGGAGCGTATCTTGTTGCCATGATTGGTATAGGAGGATGGGAAACAGATGAGCTTGTGGAAGGTGTAGATGCAAATACTCCTATGACAGGTTGGATCACTGCATGTGAAGTTGTTGGAGACGTAGTGGAAAATACATAAGAAGCAGGACTGATAGATATATGATGAACTAGTTGAGGATTAATAGATGATGTAGAAATAGTCAGGGCAGAAAGTTCAACAAATTGTTGAATATAGGATTCATGTAAAGCTTGATCAAAGTCCGATGCTAGATCTTGTAACTTCTCAAAATTTTGAAGGAATTTTTTATCAAGATCTGACTCGGGAGATTGTTTTTCAGGTGTCTTAGGTTGGAGGATAGCTTGATCTCATATTGTTTCATCCACAAAACATTCAGATTTGGTTCTGAATAGATTATTCTCAAATGGTAGATCAAATTGAATATCCTGGATTGTGACAAATTTCTCTAGGAGAGAGGTTTCCCTAGGAGGAGGACTACTACTCCTATGACTTTCTACTAGAATTATTTTCCTGATTAATTTTTCAGGGTTATCTACAAATTTTATAGGTTCTGGATCAGGATGAGATCCTATTGTGAATTCATTTTGGAGCCAGAACTTAAAAATTTAAATAGACTACCTAATCATTTACAAACTTTTACAACCTCTGAACATCTATCTCTTAAGATTTGAATCTTTGGCTGTCCAGAAACAAAGTTTTCTTACTAGGGACAAGAGTTTATAGAAGTTGAAAATTTGTTATTCACCGGTATGGTCGCCACTATGTTATCGCTCTGTAATTTCCATAGGTTGTAGAAGAAAAGATAGAGGTAACTACAACACCACTTTGGAAGCTGGGATCTAGCCCTGCTAGCTTCAGAAAGGGATCTCTCTATAGGATCAACTCCTATGTTGCTTTGACATTAGTTGGATCATATCTGATTTTGAGAACTAACTCTTCCAATGATTTTATTTTATTATCTTTATCCAAATAAGGGGTCTTCTCAAGATTTAATTGGGACTGGATATTATTCAAGGATACTTGCAATTTAAAAGCAGTCATTGAGGTATTTTTCAGAGTTGAAAATATCTTCTGAAGATATCAAATCCATACGACTCTGTTGTAAACCTTGCCAGATAAGAAAACTTACTCACACTCAGTTCAAATCTAAAAACTTCCCTTCAACAGAAAAACCTCTCTAGTTAGTACATATGGATTTATGTGGACCATCAAGGAAAGAAGGTACAGGAAAAGAAAATTATTTTATGTTTATTATTGATGATTATTCTAGACTAACATGGGTTTCCTTTTTGAAGGAAAAATCTGAAGCATTTGAAAAATTCAAAGTGTTTAAGGCTCTGACTGAGAATCAAACAGGAAAAAGATTAAAGGCAATAAGGTCTGATAGAGGAGGAGAGTTTAGTTCATGGAACTTCAAAGAGTTCTGTGATCAACATGGGATCAAAAGAGAGTACACAATTCCAAGGACTCCACAGCAAAATGGAGTTGTTGAGAGGCAGGATAGATCAGTACAACAAATGGCAATATCAATGATGAATGAAAGGAACATACCTCAGACATATTGGGTGGAAGCAATTCATACAGCTGTTCATATCCTTAACAAAGCTCACCTCAAGACACATAGTGACAAGACTCCTTATGAACTATGGTTTGGAAGACTTGCTTCAGTCAAGCATTTTAAAGTCTTTGGGAGTAAATGTTATATCAAGAACAATGATGAAAATATTGGCAAATATGATGACAGGGCTGATGAAGGTATCTTCTTGGGTTATGCTACAAACAGTAAAGAGTACAGATGTTACAATAAGAGGTTGCATAAACTAGTTGATTGTATAGACATAAAAGTTGATGAAGAAATCTCGGTCAGAAATGTAAGCAGTGTTGAACCAAGCACAGAAGATATAGTTGAAGCTGAAGATGAGCAGGTCCAAGGATCAGAAAGAGAAGAATCTGAATCAGATGTAGATACAAATACTCAGGCTGACATAAATCAGCAAAAAGAAACAAACTCACCTCTCAGAATTGTTAGAAAGAATCATCCTAAAAATCAGATAATTGGGGATATAAATAAAGAAGTTCAGACAAGAAGGAAATTGATTAAAGACTCAAAACAATCTCATGTTGTTTTTTTTTCTATGACAGAACCTAAAAAAAATTATGAAGCCAGCCAGCATGATGATTGGATTAGAGCTATGAATGAAGAGCTTGATCAAATTGAGAAGAACAATACGTGGGAGCTTGTCCCTAGACCTAAAGATAAGAATGTAATAGGTTCCAAATGGGTGTTCAAAAATAAAATGAATGAAAAAGGACAAGTTGTTTGAAACAAAGCCAGATTGGTCTGTAAAGGGTATGCACAAGTTGAAGGTCAGGACTTTGATGAAACGTTTGCACCAGTGGAAAGATTGGAAGCCATCAGAATGTCCCTTGCATATTCATGCCATAAGAACTTTAAAGTGTATTAGATGGATGTTAAGTTAGCTTTTCTTAATGGAGATCTAGAGGAAGAAGTATATATGGAGCAACCTGGAGGATTCTCTTTGATAGATAATCCTAATTATGTTTGCAAGTTGGAGAAGGCCTTATATGGACTGAAACAAGCACCACGAGCTTGGTATTATAGACTGGACAAATTTTTACAAGACAAAGGGTTCAAGAAAGGTATTGTTGACAACAATCTCTACATTAAGTCTAAAGGTGATAATCTACTAGTTGTTTTGGTTTATGTAGATGATATTATTTTTGGTTGTACTAATGAATCATCTGTCTAGTGGTTTTCTAACTCTATGCAAACAAAGTTTGAGATGTCCATGATAGGAGAACTGTCATATTTTCTTGGTTTACAAGTAAATCGGAGTTTTGCAGGAATATTTATCTCTCAAGAAAAATATTTGAAAGAGATGTTGAAGAAGTTTTAGATGGAGGATTCCTCTCCTGTTAGTACACCTATGGTGGTTAGTTGCAAGCTCAGTAAAGATGATATGTCACCTGATGTTGATCAAAGGACATACCGATCAATGATAGACAGTCTTATGTACATCACAGCATCCCGTCCTGATATAATGCAAGTTGTTGGAATGGTAGGTCATTATCAGTCTTCTCCTAAACAAAGTCACTTGGTAGTTGTCACAAGGATATTCAAATACTTGAAGGGAACAATGAATTATGGTCTGTGGTATCCCATAAATCAGAATTTTCAGTTAACTGCTTATTCAGATGCAGATTGGGCAAACTGTGTTGATGCGAGAAAAAGCACCAGTAGAGGAGCATTCTTTCTAGGTGACTCATTAGTAGCATGGCTTAGTAAAAAGAAAGGATATATTTCCTTATCAACTACATAAGCAGAGTACATTGCTGCTGCTACTTGTTGCACTCAGATTTTGTGGATGATCCAAACTCTTACAGATTTGAAGGTAAACTATACTGATCTGATTACAATTCGTTGTGATAACACCAGTGCCATTAGTCTCTCCAAGAATCCTGTTCTTCATTCCAAGACTAAGCATATTCCAATAAAATACCATTTTCTCAGAGAACAAGTTACAAAGAGAATTGTTCAGCTGAATTATATTTCTTCCACATAACAGATTGATGATATCTTTACTAAACCATTAGTAGCGACCCCTTTTGGATATCTTCGTCAAAAGTTGGGGGTTATAACTTCTTTATTTTAAACTGGTCACCTGATCAGGGGGAGTACTTTTGAATATCTATTGTATTTCTAAGTTGCTCATAGTTGACAGGGGTACTACAACAGCTCAGGGGGAGTGTGTTTCGTCTTTAACATTGATGTCAAAGGGGGGGAAAGTGTGGTAATTTCAAGGATGCTACAGTGGTATAGTTGGACATTCTTCAAGGGGTTTCCATCAATGCCAAAGGGGGAGATTGTTGGCATGTTTTTTAGACAGAGGCAGAGTATGTGTGTTTGTCATTGATGGAAAAGATCAAGACCAATAGCGCAACGATGATCGCATGGCAAGATCAGAAGCGAAAACTCCAGGAATCAAGGAAGCAACTCACGACAAGAATGATGAAATTGCGAAATGTGAAACCATGACATTTTGGGGTTTCGGATACCGAGAGTTGGTGGTGTCAAGGACACTCACAACAAGAATGTCGAAACGGCAAAATGCGAAACACTGAAATACATTGATCTGACTCCATTTCGGAGTTTCCGATACCGAGAGTTGGAGGTGTCAAGGACACTCACGACAAGAATGTCGAAACGGTGAAATGTGAAACGTCGAAATACATTGATCTGACTCCATTTCAGAGTTTCAGATATCGGGAGTTGGAGGTGTCAAGAACATTCACGACAAGAATGTCAAAATCGCAAAATGCGAAACCATGACTTAATCTGAGTCGTTGATCAAAGAAAGATCTGGACTGTCGAATCATCAAGATTGTGGACCGTTGATTTGACTCCATTTCGGAGTTTCGGATACGGAAAGTTGGAGGAGTCGAGGAAGCAACTCACGGCAAGAACTCGTGATATGCGAAATCACGAAAAGATCTGGACTGTCGAATCATCAATATTGTGGACCGTTGATCTGACTCCATTTCGGAGTTTCGGATACTGGGAGTTGGAGGAGTCAAGAGTCGAGACTCTTCATCACAGGAGTCCCAAAGTTGCAAAATGTGAAACGTCGGTTGCAAAATGCGAAACGTCGATCATTTCGGGGTTTGTGAATTGGAGTGTCAAGATACTTCTCCACAGGAATGTCGAAATGTGAAATCGCGAAAACACTTTATGGATAAATGCTTGGTCACAACTGTGGGCATGTGAAGGAAGGAGCTTGCAAGTTGCAAGGCTCCATTTCGTGATCGGGAGTTGGAAGAGTCAGAGTGACTGGCAACAAATTCGCGAAACGTGAAATTGTGAAATGCAGTTTTGAAAGGCGGTGGTCACAGCCAGTGGTCACATCTGCGAAAGATGGAGGAAGGAGCTACTGCAACCAACCTCCATTTCGGAGATCACGACTTGGAGAGTCGAGATACCTCATCCCCGGATCCATAAAACACGAGTCACAAAATCACCTTCTGAACAGGAGTGTGGTCACCACCTGAGGCCACATGTGAAAGGAAAGGTGAAAGGTGCCAAAGGCACAAGGCTCAATAGGTTCACAGTGTAACTGCTAGAAACGACTAATGGTTTTTGTCAGAGGACTCGAAGAATCTTCAGGGTGATCGCCAGAGAAGATGAAGAGTCCCGAGGCATATTCCAGTGGCATGAAGACTGTTCAAAGAGGCTAAGGAATCTCGGCATAACACCCAGTGATGGTGGATGCATGGGTTTAACTGCCAGAGAAGCTAAAGAGTTGCAATGATGATCAAGCAGAGCACTTGACATGGGGAGAGCATGCAGAAGCATTGCGAATAGAGGATGCAAAAGATGCACAGAGAGAATAAAAACGTAGAACAGAGAAGAGACTGGTGGTTGTTGAGAGTGATTCATGTGTGTAGAATGAGGCAGAGTGCAACAGCTGAAATGCACAGAAGAGGAATGGTGCATAGAAGGGACATGGTGCACAGAGCATAAAAGGAATAAGAACAAAAAGCGTAAGTAAGGGGTGTAGGAAGACACTGATGCGGGTAGAGCAAAACAATGATGAAACCGGTAAGCCATTGATAAATATTGTATCACTGTGATAAATTTATAGATAGAAAACTTTATATTTCAGGGTGGTAGGGAGGTGCTAGGGAGGATTGTTGTCCTCAGAGGTTCAAGTGGGTGCTTGAACATAGGAAGTTGTAGCTTCCATCTAGTTGTAGCCAAAGAAACCAGGATGGAAGGGTGGTGCAAGGGAGAACTGTTGTTCTCTGTTATACAGGTTGGTGCCTGTGTGACTGGAAGTTGGTGCTTCCATCCAATTGGTGTTGGAACACTTAGGGAGTTGTTGTTTCCTTCTAGTGGGTGCTAGAGAAACCAAGGAGTTGGTGCTTCCTTCTAGTTGGTGCTAGAGAAACCAGGGAGTTGGTGCTTCCTTCTAGTAGGTGCTAGAGAAAACATAGAGTTGGTGCTCTCAGCAAGTTGCAGCTTGCAAAACAGAGGTTGTAGCCTCACAATGAGTTGGAGCTCATATGTATGATAATGTACAGAATGTAGAGATTACTTATCATATCAAGAAGAAGAGGTTCTTACCCTTTATGGGTTTCCTCAGGAAATAT
>ML788666.1:606534-617694 GCA_009831015.1 Picea engelmannii
CTCCCCCTCAGTTGTCCAACACTATATACTTGAAAATCTTCAATTGATACCTCTGTGACTGAAGGAGAAACTTCCTTCCTTGGTCTTTTCTCTGCTTGCTTTTGAGGTGTAGTGGTTTGTGAAGTGGTTATAGAGATAGGCTACTCTTCTCGATCTTCCAAGGTGTTTTCTTCCCATTCAGCCTAGTTCATATATCTTTCAACCTCTGGCCTTTGTGTGTGCACATAGGAAGTGGTCTTTTGTTTGGTTATGAGTTCAAAAATGATGCCAAATGAGTCATATGACCAAGTGAAGCTCAAAGGAAACTTCATTTGTTTCAAAAGTTTGTATGCTTCTTCACCTGTTGCTCTGTTGTTGCAAGTGAAAGGCCCAATCTGAGTTTTGATTACAAATTGGGATTTCTTCTTCACTACCACAAAATGAATTTCATCTGAATTTATCATTTGCCTTATATACTCCAATGCAAAAATCCTCATTGGGAGGTATTTAGGCAAATTTTACAGTGGCAACTCACATCCATATACCCCGATCTCTGTATAGTTCTGGAATAAATACCAGTCACATGTCTTGGCCTGATCAGATAGGTGCAAAACCTTTTGAATTTATTCATTGATCCTGGGTTATGTGGTGTTGTTCAGCAAACAAGTGGTTGGGTGGATGAATTGGTCAATGAAATCCTTGAAAATGTACTATGTTGAGTTATTCCTCACCAATGAGGTCCAAAATATGACTGAATATGGGCTTCCTTGCTCATTTAACTTCTGAAGTGCAAAAGGAAACTTGTATGCTTGATAAAATAGGAACATATAAACAAGCATTGACGAATATTTGAAAATTCCTTCAGTTGGAAACTTAAGGAATTGTTCATGAACACTGTAAACTAAAAATTGACTGAAATTGAATTTCACAACAACTTTTTCTTCTATAGAGAAAATGGACAGGAAACCTAGAATAAGTTCGTTTACCCATTCATCAGAATAATAACCTAACAGATATGATAGCATGGATATGATCTGGTTTTCTTTCACTGTAAAAATGGAAGAGGGGTATGGTGGATTTTTCTTGGGAAATTGGGCATCTTTAGGGATGAAGATCTGAAAAATCAAGGCTCTCTGGGGAAAGGTTAATTTTCGGTACATGTCATTTAGGGCTTCGACAGAGAACGAGGTGGTTGAGTCATTTTTAGGGATATGTAACATTTGTTCAACTGTCTCAGAGGTAGTTGTGAAAAGAACTTCACCAGTAAGGGAGGCAATGGCTCTTTGGCATGGCAGGTAATTGGCTTGGCATCTGAGGAGAAACTCTGGGAAAGGATAAATCTAAGGAAACATGTAAAGGGGAAAATTGGACTCCCAGACCCCAATTTCATTACTCTGGTTGAGGAAAGTTTATTTTAGCCAAGAGTCCAATTCGAAGAAATTGAATTCGCACTTTGGCTCTCTAACCTTGTAGTCTGTGTCTGCCAAAGGGATGTGGTCCAGTTCAATGGGAGGGGGAATCATTGGGTTCTCAGATGTGTCGCAAGCTTGACCTTGGGATCCATAATTGACAGAATTAATAGTAAAAGAACGGTGATGTTGTAATTATCGAAAGAGAGATTCGCATGTTGACAGTGAGAGATGGTGGTGGTAGTTTGAAAACTTAGCTTGGCATAGTCTTCACGGGGTCTTACTCAACAAACAATGTAACATGATTAAAATGGGGGTTTTAATACACACAATGATATACATAATGGCGCGAGACCGTTACAAGACATCTAATGGTCACGGGGAGGGGTTTAATTGGCTAACGGGTGTAAAGTGTAAGACAGGTGCAATGTAGAGAGAGGTTAGTAGTGGAGGGGAGAGTGAATGGTATCAGGATTAGGTTAGGCAGATTACGGAGGGGGGGTCAGTGGTATATGGGAATAGGAGGGGGGGTGCGAAAAACTGAGGAAACGACACGTTATGTGGGACCATGATGGGGAAAACTACTTTTCGGACCCCCCCCTCCGTCGATAAAGGTAGGTAGGTCGAGGGGGCCAAAAACACTTGCGGACCGTTGATCGGGAAAAATTTGATGCCGCCAGAGGAGATTTGCGGGAAGATTATGCGCTACAAGACAAAATGTCTTGTCAACTTTCGAACTTTGGATAAAATAGATGTACCATAAAGCCAAAGTTAGTTTTTTTTTTTAATCTTTGCATTATAATTTATTTTTCTATGCTAAACTAAGCTATTTTCAACACTTTACAGTGCATTTTAATGTGCAAACCCTTTTTCAATTTTCTTTGAAAGGAAAATTCACCTAACCTGTCTTCTAACCTATGCATCTAACTCATTAATACAACTTAAACTATTGGATTAATTTATTCATCTACCTAACTACTTTGGTGAAGATTAGACAGTTTGGCCAAATTTGTTCTCTAACCTAACAACAACAATTTAAAATGTTTGATCATGATTGGACTATATGATTTAAACTTATTTTTCTTTTGATGGGGTTTTCTTGTTTTTCTCTTTTTTTCTATTTTTATTTTATTTTCTTTTTTCTTTTTCTTTTCTTCTCTTTTATACCCTCTGTTCATTTTTAATATTTATTTATTTTTATATTTTTCTTTTTCTTTTGGTATCATTTGCATAATGAAATATTATTTACAACATAAGATCACTAAATGAAAAATATTCAATCACCATCTGATATTATGAAATATAGGACTCTAACAGGACCCACACTCATTTGAAGAAGAGCTTGGCAGTATCTACCATTGTGATGCTCTTCTTGTAGGCTATGAGAATGGCCATCTTCGAAAATCGATCAACCACCACAAATATGCAATCATTGCTTTGCTTGGTGGATGAAAGGCTAGACATGTAATCCATCGAGATGGATTCCCAAGGCCTCTCGAGAGTAGGAAGAGGGGTTTATAAGCCTTGCTTCTTGATGGTTGGCTTGGCAATGGCACAGGCAGTGCAAGTTCTAATATACTTGCTGATGTCCCGTCGAAGTTTGGGCCAATAAAAATGTTTTTGTATGGCCACAGTTTTCTCCACGCCAAAATGTCCTGCCATCCGACTGTAGTGGGACTCGCAAATCAACTTTGGATGCTCACTTGTAGGAACATAGAGGTGGCCTAGATGGCATAACAGTCCATCCTGAATGTCAAAATCGGTGACATTTGTGCTGGTACCCAAGAGCTGATAGGTGGTGGTGAAGTCAGGATCTCGCTAATAAATTTGGGGCCACTCAGATGCCTCATTCCCAAAAGAATGGATCACGGTGGTGAATACAGCAACGGGAGGTCGACTAAGGTAGTCAATGACACGATTTGTGCTCCATGTCTTATACTTGATGTTGACATGGAATTGTTGCAAGTATTTGGACCACTTTTGAAGGCAGTTGTTCTGCGACTTCCCCTGTGTCTGTATGAACTGCAGAGGCTTGTGATCAGTGTGGATGATTGTCTCCTTTCCCAGAATGCAATGTTTCCATTTACAACAGGCTAGCACAATGAAATGCATTTCCTTTTCATAGGTGGTGTATTTCCGGACGATCTCTAAGAGTGTATCACTACGGTATGCTATTGGATG
This sequence comes from Picea engelmannii, assembly GCA_009831015.1. Lineage (NCBI taxonomy): Eukaryota > Viridiplantae > Streptophyta > Pinopsida > Pinales > Pinaceae > Picea > Picea engelmannii. The sequence goes on from ML788666.1 coordinate 610,104, forward strand.
ATCGTGTTGAGTGAGAAATGAGCCTACAACATAGTCGAATGCATCAGTCTCAATCTCAAACGGTTGTTGCAAATCAGGTAAGGAGAGTACTGGAGTTGAGCACAAGCGATGCGTCAGATCATCAAATGCTCGTTGTTGTGCCTTCCCCCATGTGAACTTTGTCTTGCCACTGCCCTTGATCACTTGGATGAGGGCCCATGCAATATGGTAGAATCCCAACATGAACTATTGGTATAAGTTGGCAAGTCTTGAGAAGCTCTAAAGCTCGGTTAGTATGGTTGGGGATGGCTAGTCATGGATGACTTGGATCTTAGATGGATCCACATGTACCCCATGCTCATCAATAATGTATCCTAAGTATTGGACCATGTTCATGTCAAAGGAGCATTTTTCCAAGTTGGCATATAGCTTGTGTTGTCACATAGTGCTCAAAACCTATTGAATATGTTGCATGTGCTCCTCCCAAGTTCTATTGAAGATGAGGATGCCATCCATATATACCACCACAAATGAGTTGGTGAAGGCTCTCAATACATCATCCATCAACCTCATGAAAGTTGTCGGTGCATTTGTTAATCCAAATGGCATGACCAACGATTCAAAGAGACATTCTTTATATTTGAAAGTTGTCTTCCATACATCAGTTGGTTCAATGGGAACCTCGTGCTAGCCAGACTTTAAGTCTATATTGTTGAATAACTTTGCCCCCTTGAGTTGGTCAAGAAGGTCATCAATTCAGGGAATTGGGTACCAGTTTATGACGGTGATTTTTTTTAATGCTCTGTAATCAATGTAGAGTTGCCAAGTCCCATCTTTCTTCTGCACCAATACAATCGGGCTTCCAGAAGGGGAGGAGTTGGGTCTGATGTGCACCTTTTGAAGCAACTTTTGCATCTGACGCTTGATTTCGTCATTCTCCATCAACGAGTGACAATAGACTAGTCCATTAGGTAGAGGTGCATGGCGGGTTAGATCAATTGGATGCTTGACTTGACAGTGCTTCGGTAACCCGATGGGTGAGGAGAAGATGTCTATGTACTTTTCCACGATCCCATCTACTTGCTTCTGTGGAAAAGAGAGACTATGTGTAGAGGTCACGGATGTGGTGATGACCTTCTGCTTACTGTGAGTACAAATTACAAAGAAGATGAACTTCCCAATTTGTGAAATGACCTTACTACATTGCTTAGCAGAGATTAAAGAAATAGCAGTAGGCGGTGCTACCTCTAGTATCCTATACAATTGTCTAACCAAAGTAATAATAACATTGTGGCGTCTAGAATCATACACAGCATGTCGCTTCCACAAATATGGCTGACCTAAAAGAACATCACACACTTCAAGGGGAGTAATATAACACAATACCTTGTCTTTGAAGGGATTGATGTCGTAGGCCAAACAACACTATTGGCTGACGCAGAGATCTCTTCCTTGGTGAAGCCAGTTGATTGTGTAGGGTTGCGGGTTCGGTTTCATTGAGAGGTCTAGCCGCTTGATGACCTCTTATGAGATAAGGTTCTTCTAACTGTCGCTATCGATAATGAAATGAAGCACGGCCCCCTTTAGCCACATATGTGAGTGAACAAGGCGTTCCCCTTCCTCTGATTCTTCTGGTTTGCTTAGCTGAACTTTAGTGGTAGCGATAGTGGCACTGGGTTCAGTATCGATAATTCGCTTCCCTCCGTCTGGATTTGATTTAGATTCAGAATCTGCCTCTAACTCAGAATCTTTCAGCTCGACCATGAGTGACTTCTTGGAGTGACCTTCTTCGGTGTTGTGTCAAGGGATTTTATGGTATTCACACCACTTTCCCATGTCCTTCTTCGAATTCTCATTACCCTTCTTAGGTTGTAGCTTGGAATGGTTGTCTTGAGAGTGTCCATCTTTGTTTTGTCCCTTGTTTTGTGGGTTGGGGCTGCCTTTGCCCTGCTTCAGATGTGAGGAGTTTGTAAATCCAAACCCTCACCCCTTCTGTTTAAATTCCTGCTTGATCTTGAAAACATATCTATAAGCCTCACCTAATGATGAGATGTCCAAAAAATCCATTTCTATTTGAATGTATCTATGTAGACAACTATGGTATTTGAGCACCAGATGTCATTCAGAGTCTTTGATACCAAATTTGGTGCATAGGGTATGGAAAATATCAGTGAAATCTAGTATTGTCTGGTCCCTTTCCTGACGCAACATGGTCCATCTTGTGTACTAGTCCTCGTAGCTTCCAACATGGTAGTATTGTTCCTTAATGGCATCCATGAAGGAATCCCATGTGGGGGTGACCGCAAAAATTGCAAATTCCTCTATGGCCTTTTGCTCATAGTAAGTGTCCCACAAGTCCTTAATTTTCCATAATTTTCCTTTGTCGCGCAAGGGCTTCCTCGAGCAACAACTTAAAATGATCTCCTACTTCGTCATCTTTCTTCTTGTTCCCCATGAATTGTTGTTGGGCTCGGCGCGAATGATCTTGCAAAGGCTCGATTGGCTCGAGTCCCAACTTATTGTTCCTAGATCTTGTCGGGGACATGCATGAAGAAAAATAAATGAAGAGCGGACCGCTTTAATACCACTGATCCGGATTTATGAGTAGAACGAAACAAATCACATATTTAATACAATAACACAGAGATACAGAGAAAAATAACATATATCCAGTGAACAATAACTTCTATTGAATAAATAAAATAGGTTGAAACTGTAAAACTATAGAACTGAAAACAACTTGCTCAAATGGTGGTAGCTATCTCTGAGAAGAGATGTGGCTGCTGCGCGCATTCATCTGAGAAAAATGATTACAATGAGATCCAAAGGCATTTTTAACATTACTCATGAATTCAAAAACCTTAGACATCCAAAAACCTAACCCTAGGAGATGAAACGCCAAAAGTTATGTGGGCCCCAATGGGTAAGTTGGTACCTCAACTTCCTAGGGTCGTAACGTTTGCATACGACCTCCATTTTAGACGTGTGATAGCCCATTGTAAAGGTCTTCTCGATAACTACACATTATGCCATCAAAATATAACTTTGTCTACAATTTTACTATGGCAAGCCAAAAAAAACATTGTTTTGGGCCCTAAAATGGCCCTGAAAGTACAGAAAGATGTACTAACATGAAAACTTCTAAAATAAGCCAGTTGGAATAGGTGGGCGGCCACCAATATCTACCTAGATGTTGTGTAGGGATTTAGGATATCCCCGAAAGTGAAGAACCCACAATTACAAAGAAATTTCATCATTACAGAGAAACATGTTGAACTAAATACTGTAAAGAGGAGCCAATTGGAATAGGTGGTTGGCCACCAATATCCACCTAGATCATATATACAGTCCATAGTTGTAATAGTGTTAGATTTTGGAACAAACATAAGATAATACTAGTGTCTTGCTGGGAATCGGGCTTAGTTCAACCTTTTTTGGCAAAGTTGTGTAATTTTGAAACACTATTTTGTAACTCAATGGTCTTGACCACACCTTTTTAATAGAAAATTTTACCAGTTTATGATAAAAATAAAAATAAAAAAATCTCCTCTGAACCACCCAAGTTGAATCTAATTAACTTTTAAATTTGAAGGACTTCAAGGTAGGATTTTGTCCACTTATGTGTGCATGGGGAAAATTATGATATCTTTAGAAAGTTACAGCCAATTGATAGTAGATATGCATAATATTACGATAACTTATGACAAATTATAATATCCATGGATTACCATTTTAAATTTTAGAGAAATATTTATCTCGGTGATTTTTTGTCAATTATGTCACGTGAAAAACAATTTTTAGACTTATATTTCAACACGTTTAACACATAATGACATATATTTCCACCCATTATTTCACCCTAATATTGATCTATATATCAAATGACAGATTATCTACAACATTGACTATATTAATGACCTGTATTTTTAACTTAATATAGACTCGATTATTTAAGTCTAAAAGTAGGTTGCAAATTGGGTTGAAATATTTATGGATGCGAATTAGGTCAAAATTGGGATAAAGTTCCAACCTAAACTTATATCCATTGAATAAATTTTCAACCTAAACTTATAGCCATTGAATACCAACTGAATATAAAAGCGAAATTTGGGCTCGTTGTAGCATTAAAATACAATGTTCACACTCTTGTTTTCCCCTCTTAAGGTTGCCCCATTCTAGAGAAAGAACACATTGCCATAAGGTTGTGGAAGATGGTTCAATCAAAACAATTCCGAGTGTTCAAACTTGGGTTCAAAATTCCTGCAGATGCAATTAAAATTGTTAATCATTGAATCTAATTCAGGTGGAAGTTACAATGCCTAAATATCTCACTAGATATTCATTAATAACCTGTCCTTGAGATCATGTGGAAGTTCAAACAACCAAATTTCTCCATGGGTAAGACCAAATACTAAGTAATTCATGGTCAAGAACTTGGGACCCTGATGACCAAATTTAACAATGGAGAAGCCCAAATATGAAATAATTTACGATGAAGAATTGCTTGGTGTGGATTTTAACCTTGTATAATTAATTACTACAAATAGATTCTTAATATAGACAAAAAAAATACAATGGCACACACACAATACACAAGGATTTTACCTTGGAAACCCAAATCGAGAAAACCAACAACCTGTTTAGAATCGATCCTCTAATCTTTTATTCATCATTTTTTTCATTGTTTACAATACAATATGTATATATGATCCGGCGGAACCTAAACCCCTAATCCATTAACCTAGATTAGTCAACAACCCTAATCCTTAACTGGAATTAGAAAATCATGTGCCGAAAAACCGCAAAAAACCTCCAAAAGCGAACATAAAAAACTACCAATTTTTTTATTTTTTGGGGGGGGGCTCCGCCCACAAACCCCCTTACAAGGGGGACACCCCCCCCCCCCCCCCCCCCCCCCCCTTGCTCCCATATAAATCTATAGTGCATGGGATCAATTTTTAGAATAATATAACACATACCCAATATTATCCCACTTGTTTTCTTTGCATATAGGGAATTACAAGATTACATAGTAAATCCAAGGCAGTAATGCCCAGAGATCTTCTACACCAAGAGAAATTATTAGTGCTCACATATTCTGTTAATGAATTTGCAACATTCTCCAAAGTATCCATCTTCATCAACAACGCCTTCTTTTCTTCAACCATGTCTCTCACAAAGTGATATTAAACATCAATATGCTTTGTTTTTAAATGATAAGTCGAATTCTTCGCCAAGAATATTGCACTCTGACTGTCACAATCTATCCTTGTAGCTTGTTGTACCAACCCAATACCATGAAAACAATATGTGTAACCATAATTCTTCCTTGCTTGCATGAGTGGCTTCCATGTATTCAACTTCTATAGTTGAGAGTGCCACTACAACCTGTCTTTTGCTCATCCAACAGACTGCTCCACCGAAGAGGTTAAACACATACCCACTTGTAGATATTTTGCGATCCAGATCTCCAGGCCAGTCTGCATCAACAAATCCATGTATATTGAACACTATGTCCAATCTTGGTCTTCCTTGGTAGCACAATCCATAACTAGTAGTGCCACATAAATACCTTTACTGTTGTCCAATGCTTATTCCCCGATTTTGACATATACCTTCTCAAAACTCCCACTGCATGTGCAATGTTTGGTCTAGTACAAACCATTGCATACATCAAATTGCCAACTGCACTGGCATATGGAACACGAAACATGTCCTCTTCCTCTTCCTATGTCTTCAGACACTGATATGTAGGTAACTTTACACCCACGAAAATATGAACCTTGACTGGTTTACATTCATGCATATTAAAACTCTACAATATTGTCTTGACATATTTCCTTTGATTTAACCATAGTTTCATGTTTGCCCAATCCCTTTTAATTTCCATTCCCAAAATGAAATTTGTAGCACCAAGATCCTTCATGTCAAATTTAGAGGACAAGTGAGTTTTCACATCCTGGATAATCTCCTTGTTGTTTCCTATCAGCTACTTATCATCCACTTATAAGACCAAATAAATGAGATGATCACCGATTAATTTTAAATACACGTAGTGATCCACTTTGCTCTTTATGAAGCCAAGTCCCAACATATAAGTCTCATTTTTTTTATACCACATCCTTGTTGATTGCTTCAACTCATACAAGAAATTTTTCAGCCTACATATTAGCTCTTTCTTTCCCTCCACAAAAAAGCCTTATGGCTGCTTCATGTATATTTCTTCTTATGTATCCCCATGTAGGAATGTTCTCTCCACATACACATGTTCTATTTCAAAATAAAATGCAGTAACAATAGATACAATAAATCTGATAGAAGTTATCTTGGCAACAAGAGAAAAAATTTCACCAAAGCCAATTCCCTCTACCTGGGAATAACTTTTTGCTACTAACCGAGCTTTGTATTTCACGATTTTTCCTTCTGCATTCAACATCTTCCTAAACACCCCTTTACTTCCAATGGGATTTCTTCCAATCAAAAACTCCACTAGATCCCAAGCCTCATTCTTGTCTAAGGATGCCATTTCTTGAACCATGGCCTTTTTCTAGAGTTTTCCATCCTCTGAATCCACTACCACCCTAACAATTCTAGGATCATCTTCAGTAATAAACAAAGAAAAATTTGAATGAAAATCAGGTGGAGTATACATTTTTGTTTGCCTTCTTTCCCGAACCAATCTCCTCAATACTAGAGTATGAGGATCTTCTTCTTCTGATTCTTGTTCTTATGTAAAGTCCGATTCACTATCCTTCAACCCAAACTCTATTTTCTCTAGTTCTTCCTTCCTTGACAGGACTGTTGGATTACTGAGAGGGGGGGTGAATCAGTAATATTTTAATTATAATCCTTTTTCTTCAAATGTTATATCAATGTAGAATTATTATCCAATAATGAGCAGTAAGAAATAAACAATCACACACATACACAGTACACCAGTGTTTTACATGGAAACCCAAATCGGGAGAAAACCACGGAATGTTTTTTCTTATATGTCTTCAAGAATTACATTCATTGGAATCACCAAATTCCTTTGTTTTCCAACTGCTACTGGAAGGAGGCTCCAACCCCCTAGCTTCTCAGGCTACAACCTGAGGGAAGCTCCAACTCCCCAATTCTCTGGCTACAACCAGAAGGAGGCTACAACCCCCAATGTTCTCCAACTACAACCGAAAGGTGGCTACAACCACCTGTCCTTGCCCCGTCCTGCAACACTGAAGTAGAAGTAGAATGATGGAACCACTGTCACACTATCACTGTGAGATATACCGTTGTAAACCTGTACCAATAAATCTGAACCATGCATCAACCTGTACCTCAACCTGCAATCAACCTGTACCATAAACAAGTGCATCAACCATGCACCAACCTGTACCATAAACAAGTGCATCCAACCATGTACCAATTATGTACTAATCATGTGTCAACTACTCATCAACTATGACTCATCAATATGTACCAACATCATGAACTATACACCTCATGTATGTGCGCCAACTCATCAACTACTTGTCTCAACCATGTACTCAACATGTACCACAACCAAAAGCCCTCATCAATTTCATCATCCAAATATGATTTGTAGCTCTGTAATAAACCTGGTGTATATGAT
>ML788667.1:0-23622 GCA_009831015.1 Picea engelmannii
CAGGATCTTCTTCTTCTCGGCCCGAAGAACTCCAAGGTTCTTCTATTTCCCTATCGAGAAATCTGCACCCCATAGATTCTCTTCTACGCGATCCCCCCCTTTCTTTACTTATTGGAGGATTGGAACTCACGGCTTCGCAAGTTCACTATCGACCACTGGGCTCTCGAATCACTGAGACCCGATGGCCAGTCAATGCTAACTTCTCCCCTTCTCTATCGGGATTTCTCTTATCATGGTTTCACTACTCGCGATCTCGAGCACTTTGATTTTCCGACTCCTGATATCCAACGTGGCGAAACTCTGATGCACACGTGCGAATTGAATTTTCCACCCCTCGTTACTGCTATTAGGATTTTGGAATTCGCAGAATCGCGAATCCCGATGTCAATGGATTTGGGACTTTCCTTTTCCTGATCCTCGATATGATACGCCACCTGTCTTCCACCAACCCTGCTGTGGCCCCACACGACTCTTCCGTCAGAATATCGCGTTTCGCGATTCTAAACTACAAGAGCAGCTTACCTCTGAAATCCTCGATGCCCAAACTCTGACTTCCTCGAATCTTCTGACACGCGTCCAAATTGATGGACGGTTTTGGGCTTGTCGAGATATCGCGGATCACGATATCACAATTCTCGTTGCAACAACTTGGAGCTTCGACTCGCGAATCCCCGATACATGATGTCATGCATAGATCTGAAGACCCTCGTGGTCCTGATCAACGACTCCACCTCTCCTGAGCTTGGAACCCTTGGACATTCTCGTCGTAAACCCCTTGCACCTTCGTAAGATCTAACGACCCTTGAAACTTCGCAAATTCTCCTCGGAGAATTTCGTCCGTCCACTCTTCTTGATGGGAATCTACGAAATGACTAAGTGTCTCTCCACGAGACTCATTGCCTGCTTGCAAACCTGCAACGCCCTTGCAACTTCAAGTCGCAACTTGTCTGAGCTGTCCTTCGATGAACTCAAAGACCTATCCTTCCTGAGCTATTCCCACGACTCGCAAGTCCTCTGAGAAACTTATTACACGCACTCCTTGTGGCAACTCTTCAACAACCGTCTAAGTGTTGAAGTCTTCTTCGACTCTGCGCACGCCTGCAGCAGCAGTCTCTCAGCTCTCGCTCAGGTTCACAATACTGAACTTCACCTAGCCTGCGCACTCCTTGCACGACTCCTGTGCCTAACTGCACCTTCAAGGAAATGAGAACAAAAGCTATCTCTAATTGAACCCTTCTGTCAACGCACTCCCTGCGGACGATTCGACTGCACTCCTTGCAAGAATTCTCTGGCTCAAATAGAGAAACAATTGAAACTCATTCACTCTTCCTCTCAGACTTCAATTCAACCATGAAATTATATACACAACACATAAAAGCAAATGCATAACAAGAAATAAACATCCATGAGCATAACATCAGTACACAGGGAATCAGACACAAAACCATGAAATTGAATCAATCTTCTTCTATTAATTCAATTATCAGTACATGGGTGTTCTCTACACAATTCTCTGCTTGCTCCCTTCTTCCTGCTTTTGAATTATTTTACAATATACAATGAGGGTGTCTATATCCGTTTTCCCTCTTGGGCTCTAAAGCTATCAAATCTAGAATTAAATTCCTATCTACCAGCATTAACTATATTAAATGTCGACTATCTACCTAAGGACGAGAGCTTAAAGGCTCAAGGTCCATTACAATATACAAGTGCGCCTCATTAAATTTTCACATTAATGTTCGCGCAACAGTTTCAAGGTGAAATCCAAAAATAAATTTGCTGGCTTGTCCAACTGTCCTCCGCTTCCGCGCTGGCTTGCTTGATGAGTTGGCGATGCTCCTGCATCATTTATTTTAGAGACTTTGTCTTCATCTGCAACTGCACTGCTAAATATCCTCTTCTCAACATCCCTTACTGTGAACATAGAATATTTATGTTCATAAGACTTTTTCCACTTCAGGGACTAATTCCCTCATCTCACCCAGAGCTATGTTTCCCTTCTCAGCATACTGTTTTTCCAAATCTTCTTTAGATTGATAAATTGCATTAGATGTTTTATCAAAGATGTATTTCTTGTTGCTAAAGGTTCTTGAGCCACCTTCACTTTGGAGGTTGCTTTCCTTTTCAACCTCTACAATGTTGGTACCACTTTCCACCATATCTAGATTTTATTTTTCTTTGGGCTCTTCCTCCTCTAAATCCACTATCTGTGGAGACAGTGTAATATTCATCTTCTTAGGAGAAGTCTACTGATCACTGGTTCCCATGGTATCTGAACTGTTTCTCTTGTTGTAAACACTCATCTTAGGAACTTTGAATATCAGTTTCTTTGAGAAGCTTGTTGTGTTTGACTTTGTTGCAGGGTTGCCTCCACTTGCTGTGTTTGAGTTGGTTGCAAGATTGCTTCCATATCAACACATAATTATAGGTTTGTCGGCTTATCAAAACCCTCAACATGTTCATGCTCATAAGGGGCCTATTTTTTCATAAATATTATCTTGGATATGATTTGGTGTGGATCATATCTTCTTCCATGTAGTTGTGTAAAACCAAACTCTTTGAGCTTTGCTTGAATATGAGATAAGCATGATATAGTTTTGACAATGAAGGAGCCAATGATAAAAGGGAACTTGAGGTTGGAGGCTTTGCACAACTTCAGGAAATGCTCTATCTCAGATATAATGATTTTCCTAATGAATTCAAGGGAAAAGATTTTGGGGGTTAGAAAAATAGGCAATAGATAGGGGGATTCATGACGACCATAAACCCAGATTACCGTTGAGTGCATGAATAGTACCCAATCCCCCACTCTGTTCTCTGGATTTGGCTGTAGATAGCTCCTCATGTCATCCAAAACTCTAGGTAGGTTGGTGTTGAAAATTAAACTGTAAATTCTGGACATGACTTTGTTTATGAAGATAAGCAGTGTAATCCTTTTACATTTAGTTGATACAAATGCTGCATCAGAAAATTCTATCTTATTGGTTTCCAGGAAAATATTCAGTAGATAGGTGTAGTATCTGAAATGCCTTAGAGAGGGAAAATTCATTATCCATTTATGGATATTATCAGCTTTGAATTGATCAAAACTGATACGGAATGACATGCCAAACTCTGACTTAAAAAATGTCAAAAGGAAACCGAGAATGACTTCAACCACATGTTTGTTATTGTCTAGACCTAAAACTTGACTCAAGAGGGAACACACCCATTTAACTTCAATAACCATTATACTCACATTCATTGGCAAAGACAGATTCTCTGAAACATGTTATGGTTTGACAATTGTCTGCAAAAACATATCTTGGACCTTTGATGGACATTCTCTATATACCCTAATTATCTTTTCTTCATTGAAAGGTTCAAAAATTACAGAAAAAGACTCTGGTATACCGAGGGACTCTTGAATTGACAGACTCTCTACCCTACACATGACCTCAGACCCTCGTTTATTCATGACAACGCTTTCTTCATGTGAATATTGTTCGATGCACCAACCTATAAATTCGGGCAAAGGGAAATCGATTTCGACAACATAGGGGACTATGGTGGTTTGGACTGCTTCAAGGAATGATATACACCTTCCTAATTTATTAGAAAGGTTGCTTCTGGACACAAAGATGGGTGAAATGGTGACTTCGGTATCAAAAACATCTGAATCTCGGTCAATTAGGGCTTATTCATTCGCCACAGGATCTTGTTATGTTACCAAGGTTATGATAGGATCCATGGTTGTGATGCAAAATACCTAGAAATGAGCAGAAATGGTGTGCAGTTGGGGTACTGTTGAGATGCAGTTGAAAGAGGGTGGTCACGCCAAGTTTCAAATGGTCTAGTGTTCGAAATAATAATAATAAAAAACTAACAAAATGCCCTTTTAAAATTTTCCAAATTTTGGGGGCATGAGGAAGTGGTTTGGGGCAACCCGCTTTTCACCCCGAAATGCACCTGGTGGTGCCACATATCCCCGAACAAAAACCATGGTTTAAATTTTGACCCACTTTCCAAAATTAACCTTTGCGTAGTTTCTCCCCCCAAAATCATCCTTGACCGCCGATCTTGAGAGTTCACAATATGCGATGCGTCGGGCCCCATCAACTTAATGCTCCTGCCAGATTTAGCCTCTCCCTGCCATAATTAGCCCCTTCCCTAGTTTATCGGGCTTCCAGACTGGCTTAACATCCCGCTAGATCCTGAAAACTGGATTTCACATAAAAAATTTAATGGTGACTAACATGGGCTCAAGTTGGAGATGTTATCCTCCCAATGAGGTAACAAAGAATGGAAGACCAAGTTCCCTTCCATTGAGCTTTATTTCACTCATGTAACCAAATCAATCAACATCTTATTCACAAAATTTAGTTCACATAACTCAAATTATAATCAACATAAATTAGGGCCTTTGCTTTAGGCTTCAATTTCTGTTGATTTGATTTCAATTGCTTCAACTGAAGAAAAAAAATGGTTATATACAATGAAATGGAAAGGGTGAAAATTTCTTTAAGCGAGATAATGCTTGAGAACCTTGCCATTCGCAGGTCTTCCACCAATGAGATATCCATTATGTTCTTGTAGAAGATAGACATTATTTCCATGGTATGCCACAATTTTGAAAGGTCCCAGCCATAGATGGTCAAATTTCCCATGCTTTCCCCTATCTTCATTTCTGGCATCCCATTTCAACACCAAATCCCCCACTCGGAAATCATCTTCCTTAGTATGCCTGTCAAAATCCTTTTTAATCTTGTCTTAGTGTAGTTGAGATTTGTTGAAATCTTTCTCTCTTATTTGTTGAACATTGATTAGTTCATTTGTCCTTCTTTGAGTAGCATCTCGTTCAACATCTTTCTCATGTAGCAATCTCATCATTGGTAATCCTAATGAAGTAGGAAAGACTGCCTCTGTGCCATACACAATGTGGAAGGGTGAAGTGGAAATAGACCTTTTAGTAGTGATCCTGTTAGCCCATAGTGCATAGATAAGCTTCTTGTGCCAAGCCTTTTTGTTATCTTGCAACATTTTTTTGATAATTCTGGTCAAACTCTTATTGGATGACTCAGCCAACCCATTACCTTTAGGGCAATAAGTTGTGGAATGGACAAGAGTTATATTGTAATCACTACAAATTTTTTCCATCTTTTTGGACTTAAATGTTGATGCATTGTCTGTAATTATTTTGATTGGACAACCAAACCTAGACAAAATATTGTTCTCTAAAAACTAAATGATAACAGTATATGTGGCTTGCCTGGTGGGGATTGCTTCAATCCACTTGGTGAAGTAATCTATGGCTGTCAGTATCCACTTGTGTTTATATTGTTGGCATGTTTTCAGACACATGAAAAGTATGCATGTTTGTCATTGATGGCGATGTCATTGATGGCGAAGATCAGCATGGTCAGTAGCGCAACGATAATGGCATGGAAATGGAAAGATCAACAGTGAAGAGCAACAATGATCGTTGGATCCCATTCAGAATTTCTGATGACTGTCAAATCTGAATTCAGATAGGAAGAGCACGTAGTAGAAGAGAATAGATCTCAGGCGTAAGATTTGAGCCCGAAGACTGACCGTCGTTAGATCCATAAGAAGGAGCACGATCTTTACGTGCAAGATGAAGCGAGCCTAAAAAATCCCGAAAGAAGAAGGATCGTCCATCTTCAAGAAGGACATGTGGAAAGTGACTATAATTTTGCTGACCTGCACATTGGAGGAGTCAACAGAACATGGTGTGGGAACTTGCGATATGCAAAATCCCGAGAATTGATTTGGACCTTTGGATCGAGCTATGTTGTGGAACGTTGGATGCAGAGGACACATGGCGAGCGATTGGCATTTTGCTGACTGGAAAGTCAAAGAAAGGAGGTGCTCTATCCTATGAAAATGCGAAATGTGAAACCACGACTTAATCTGAGTCATTGATCAAAGGGAGATCGTGGACCATTGATCAGGCATGACAAAGGCCTGTGAAATTGTGAAATCATGATAAGATCTTGATCGTTGATCAAAGAGGGACATGTAGCGAGGGATTAACATTTTGCTGTCTGGAAAGTCAAAGGAAGGAAATGATCTAACCTTGCAACTCGCGATATGCAAAATCGTGATAAGGTCTAGCCCATGGTCATAGACAAGGTCACATTGTCGAAGGCTTAAGGGAAGGAGCTAATTGCTAAGCTCCATTTTGGGGATCACAACTTGGAGTGTCGAGACTCTTCATCATAGGAATCCCGAAACGTGAGATTGCGATGAGATCTGGACCATTGGATCATTGGAGATCTCGACCATTGATCAGGCTTGATGAAGTTCATAAGTTCGTGAAATGAAAAACACCTTTTGGTGTAGGTTGTGGTCACCGCTGATGGTCATATGAGATGGAAGAGCTAGCATGAAGCTAAGCTCCATTTTGGGGATCACAATTTGGAGTGTCGAGACCCTTCGACACAGGATTTCCAAAATGCAAAATGTGAAACACATTTTGATTAGGCCCATGGTCACAGCCAGTGGGCATATGGGATAAATGCAAGACCTTGCTGATTTAATCCAACGATGCTTGTTAAATGGAAATTTGATCAAAGGGCTACGATTGATCTTTATGATTAACCATTCAGTTATGATTCAGTTAGCAGAACCGAATCATGGTTCTTAGAAGGTTGGTGATTCAGTGGCTGAAGTGTTGTTGTCCTAGGAATTTGAGGTGTAACTAAAGTCGTGAGAAGTGCATAAAATAAAGATGTAGTGACTGTGTATGGTTGGTGGTTCTGAATGAAAAATGAGTTGAACTGTAAGAAAGAAAAAATTACAGTATGCACAGTGTGAGACCGATAGTATACGCAGTGTGAGATAAAACTTAGAGATGAGTAACATATGCTGAAGAGATAGAAGCAAGAGTAGAATTGCAGAACAACTTGAAGCAGAGCATAATTGTAGAACAGATAGAAGCATAGAAGAATTGCAGGACATAAGAGAAGTGGTAAGAATTGAAACACCTGCGTTGTTGGTCATTCAATCATTTTACTTATAAATAGGGAGGTAGGGTGGTTCTAGGGAGGAATGTGGTCCTCTAATATTCAAGTTGATACTTGAATATTGGGAGTTGTAGCTTCCATCTAGTTGTGGCTAGAAAACAGGGTGGCAGGGTGGTGCTTGGGAAAACACAGAGTTTTCTGTATGCAAGTTAGTGCTTGTATAAGTGGAAGTAGGTGCTTCCATCCAGTTGGTGCTGGAACACTCAGGGAGTTGGTGCTTACTTCTAGTGGGTGCTAGAGAAACCAGAGAGTTGGTGCTCTCAACAAGTTGGAGCTTGTGAAATAGAGGTAGTAGCCTCACTTTGAGTTGGTGCTCAAACATAGATGATGTACAAGACTTAAAAGATTGCCCATCATTTCGAAGAAGAAAAGATTTTCTCCCTTTATGGGTTTCCTCGTGAAAATTTGTCTCTGTATATATCTTATGTGTGACTGATGCGCATTATTTATGTTGTCCATATGTTGTATAATATTGATGGTCACTTGGAGAAAGATTAAAAATGGTTCAATAGACTTAAAATTGTTGAAGCACAGTAACAACTGATTCACCTCCCCTCCCAATTGTCTTAGTAATTTCAACATATATGAGGACTATGGATGAATTTATCCTATGAAATCAAGGCCCCATTGTCTAAAATGTGCTTCAACAAAGATTGGCTTCAAGGGAAAAGGTTGCAGTTTTCTCTTCCCATCAAAAAATTGGCATTCATGACAGCTTGAAATTTTTTTGTAAACATCAGAAAAAATGCTATTCCAATAGAATCCTGCCCTCAATATTTTGTGCATAGTGGTTTTCCAATAATGGTGCCCTCCAAAATCACCTTTACGAAACTCTCTGATGGTTTTTTCTACTTCTTCCTCCAAAAAAAAAATCAACAAGATTCCTCTTGGATCCTTCCAATACAAGGATTGATTTAAAATACAAAACTTTGCTTCTTTTAGCTTACAAACCGTGGCCTTGGTTTTGCTCAATTCAGGAGGAGCCTACAAATTTCTCAACACATAAATAATGTCATCATACCATGGGGAGTCAAGGAATTTTTGGGATACCTGAGAGACCTTTTATTCTTCTGAATCTGCTGACAAATGATCAATGAAATTAATTCCTAAGAGCTCACAATTTGTCTGTGCCATCAGCTTTGCAAGTCCCTACCCCTTGATCAACTTTGTAGGTTTGATATTTAGGTCATACTCCAACAACACAACTATCCACTTGCTACTTTTTCCCTCAGGATCGGGTTGAGTTAAAATGTCCTTCACATAATTGTTGGGCACATAAGAAATGGTATGAGAATGCAAGATATAAACAATAAAATCCTTTAGGGCCTTGACCAATGCATATGCATGCTTCTCCATGATATCATACTTTAATGGGGAATCCCTCAATGTCCTACTATAGTATGATATAGGCCTCTCAAAATTATGTTCATCTTTTTGTAATAAAACATCAACAATGGTGTGCTCTGAGGCAAAAGAAAACAATATAAAGTCTTTTGCAAAATTAGGACTGGCCAACATTGGGGCTTTGGTCAATGCCACTTTAATATCTTCAAAGGATTTTATGGCTTTAGGGGTCCACTTTATATCACTTCCTTTCCTGAGCATTTTAGTGATATGATTTATGATTTCAGCCAGGTTAGGGATGAATCTTCTCAGAAAATTTACTTTCCCTAGGAAAGATTGCACTTCTTTTTTGCTTATGGGTGTGCCAATTTTTAGGATTCCCTCAACTCTGCTAGGATCTATCTTTATTCCCTCCTTTGAAATAATGTTCCCAAGCAAATTCCCCTCTTCCATGCCAAAATTAGACTTCTTAGGGTTTAATGAAATGCCAAACTTCCTACATTTTTGAAAATCCTTTCTTAAATGTTTAAGATGCTCTTCATTCGAAACTGAATATACAATGATATCATCTAAGTAAATAACAATAAATTTATCATTCTCATCAGAAAAGGATATATCCATATCTCTTTGGAAAGTTTCTCCTACATTCATGAGCCCAAAAGTCATTTTGGCATACATGAAGGTGCCCCATGGTGTTGTAAAGGCTATCTTTTCCTAATCATCAGGGTTAGCAAAATCCGCTAAAAATAGCTAAAACTGCCCCCCCCAAAAATTTTGGGGCACTGCCCTGAATGCTGCGCGTAACCAGGGGGGGGCATACCTGCCCCCCCTGGGAACCCCCTAGGAAAGCGCTCGATGAACACAACACAAGGAGACCTACAGGAGGGATCGTCAGACGCAGTTGTCGAACCTGACACACCCACACACACACATGCAAATAATATAACACATACCCAACATTCTCCCACTTATTGTTTTCTTTGCATCCAGGGGTCTAGGGGATTATATAGTCAACAATCCAGGGAAGAAATGACCATTGTTACTCTACACTAGGAGAAATTTTCTGTGCTCACAGACTTTGTCAATGAATCTACAACATTCTTCAAAGTGTCAACCTTTTCCAGCAACACCTTCTTTTCCTCAACCCTGTCTCTCACAAAGTGATACTGAACATCAATATGCTTTGTCTTCGAATGAAAAGTTGAGTTCTTTGCCAGGAAGATTGCAATCTGACTATCACAATCTAATCTCACTGCTTGTTGTACCAACCCAATACCTGAACACAATATTTGTAACCATATTGCTTACTTGCTTCCATGAGTGGCTTCCATGTATTCAACTTCTGTAGTTGAGAGTGCCACTACAACCTGTCTTTTTCTCATGCAATTGATTGCTCCTTCAAATAGGTTAAACACATACCCACTTGTAGATCTTCTGCGATCCAGATCTCCAGCCCAATCTGCATCAACAAAGCCATGTATGTCCACCACTTTGTCTAATCTTGGTCTTCCTTGGTAGAAAAATCCATAACTGGTAGTGCCACGAAGATACCTGAAGACCCTCTTTACTGCTGTCTAATGATCCTTCCCTGGTTTTGAAATATACCTGCTCAAAACTCCCACTGCATGTGCAATGTCCAGTCTATTACAGACCATTGCATACTTCAAAATGCCAACTGCACTGGCATACAGAACATGGGACATGTCTTCTTCTTTTTAATGTGTCTTGGGACACTGATCTGCAGATAACTTTACACCTATAGCAATAGGAACCTTGACCGGTTTAATTCCATGCATATTAAACCTCTACAATATCGTCTCAACATATTTTATTTGATTCAACTAGAGTTTCCTATTTGCACGATCTCTTTTAATCTCCATTCCTAGAATGAAGTTAGCAACACTGAGATCCTTCATGTCAAATTTGGAGGATAGCTAAGATTTCACCTCCTTGATAACATCCATGTTATTTCCTACCAACAACATGTCATCAAAATACAACACTACATAAATGAAGTGATTTCCAACTTGGTTGGAATATACACAGTGATCAACCCTGCTTCTTACAAATCCCAATCCAAGGATGTATGTGTCAAACTTTTGGTACCACATCCTGGGTGATTACTTCAGACCATATAGTGACTTCTTTACTGTACATACCATCTCTTTCTTTCCCTTCACTACAAAGCCTTATGGCTGCTTCATGTAGATTTCTTCTTCTAGATCCCCATGTAGGAATGTTGTCTTCGCATCCATCTGTTCCACTTCAAGATCAAAAGCAAAAACAATAGATAAAATAAATCTAATAGAATTTAACTTAGCAACAGGAGAAAAAATCTCACCAAAGTCAATTCCCTCTACCCGGGAATAACCTTTTCCTACTAACCGATCTTTTTATTTCTCCACTTTACCTTGTGAATTAAACTTCTTCTTAAACAACCATTTTCTACCAACAAATTTTCTTCCAGCTGGCAACTCAACTATATCCCATGCCTCATTCTTATCCAAGGAATCCATTTCTTCAACCATGGCCTTCTTCCAGAGTTTACTATCCTTTGAATTCACTGCTTCCCTGACAGTTCTGGGATCATCATCAGTAATAGATAAAGCAAAATTGGAATGGAAATCAGGTGGACAATACCTTTCTGGTTGCCTTTTATCTCTCACTGATCTCCTCAATACTAGGGTATGAGGTTCTTCTTCTTCTACTTCCTCTTCTTCAGATGATTCAGATTTTGCATCATCCAACTCAAGCTCTATTTTCTCAGGTTCATCTTGTGTTGGTAGGAATTCCTGTTTGGACACATCTTTTACCTCTCTGAAAACAACATCTCGACTATAAAAAATCTTCTTGGTTTCTAGATTCCAAAGCTTATAACCTTTCACACCATCTTTATAACCAATAAAGATACACTTTTCAGCCTTTTTATCCAGCTCACTCCTATTTTCCTTTGGAACATGTACATAAGCATCACAACCAAACACTCTAAGATGTTGAAGAGAGGGTTTCTTTGCAGACCATACCTTGTGTGGATTTTTATCATCCAATGCTGATGAAGGTGATCGATTGATCAGGTAACATGTTGTACCCACTACCTCTACCCAGAATTCTTGTCCTAACCCGACACCACTGAGCATGCTCCTTGATTTTTACATCAGTGTCATGTTCATCCTTTCTGCAACTCCATTATGCTAAGGAGTGTATGGAGTAGTCTTCTGCCTTGCTATACCATACTTCTTACAGAATTCTTCGAATTCATTTCCGCAGAATTCTCCACCATTATCTATTCTCAATACCTTTATTTTCTTCTCTGTTTGATTTTCTACCAGAGCCTTAAACTCTTTAAATTTAACAAATACCTCAGATTTCTTTCTAATAAAATAAATCCATGTGTTCCTTGAAAAATCATCTATGAATGAAACATAATACATAGATTTACCTAGGGATGGAACAGAAATAGGTCCAAACACATCACTATGTATCAACTCTAAGATCCCCTTTGCTCTTGTAGCACCAGATGGGAATCTTACTCGATTATGTTTACCATATATGCAATGTTCATAGAAATCAAAATCCAGAGTGCAATTAGACATACCTTCAACCATGCCTTTACCATGTAGTGTTCGAAGGCCCTTTTCTCCAATATTCCCCAATCTTTGATGCCACAACATGGTCTTCTTTTCAGGAGGATATTAGTCTTGTCTTCTTTATTTGTCTACTCAAGGACAACATAACTGTTACACCCATTAGTAGAATTGCTTCCCAAAAAATTGTACAGAGTTCCACATTGAACTCCCCTCATCAACACCATTGCCCCTCGTACCATCTTGCAAGTGTTCTTTCCAAATACAATATCCACTCCTGCATCATCCAACTTTCTTACAGATATTAGGCTCTTGACAAGTTTTGGAATGTGCATAACCCCAGGGAGTGTTCTAATCCTTCCATCTTTTAGCAGCAACTTAACTCTTCCACATCCCAATATTTTTGTTGTCAAGTCATCTCCTAGGAATACATCACCACCATCATATTTTTCATATTCAGAGAACCACTCCCTATGAGGAGTCATATGGTATGATGCACTTGAGTCAATCAACCATACATCGCGGTCTGCATGTGTACTTGTAGATGATAGGTAAACATCACCTCCTTCTTCAGTGGAGGTTTTCGCCTCTGAGGAGGAGGTGCTATCAAATCCCTTTGGTTTTTCAACCTTCTTAGACTTGAAATCTTTCTTATAATGCCCTGTTTTACCACACTTCTAGCATTTCCTCAAAGATTTTCTTGGAGACTTAGATCTACCTATAGATTTAGATCTCCCCCCTGAAGGCTTACCAATATTCCTGTCTTGGGTACGACCTCTTACAAATAAAGCATCTATGCTATGGTCATCCATGCTTTTCCACCTCATCTCTTCAGATAACAAGGATGAAACTACATCCTCATACTTCAATGTAGATTGAGTGGTACTACCAATTGCTACAACCAGATTATTCCAAGAGTCTGGCAAAGAACATAACAAATTAATACACTTATCTTCTTCTACAATCGTAATATTAATAGAGACAAGTTGTCTTACCAAAGTATTAAAGGCATTTAGATGTTCTGTCACAGAATCTCCATATTCCATCCTAAGATGATACTTCTTCTTTTGAAGAAACAACTTGTTTACCAGGGATTTTGATTGATACAAATTCCCCAACTTATCCCATAGTTCCTTGGCTGTAGACTCTCCTAAGACATTCAACAACACCAAATCTGCCAAGTAGAGTCAAACAATACTCCTTGCTCTTCTGTCCAACTTCTCCCAATCTTCCTTCGACATACCAGTAGGTGGTGTACTGGTAATTTGTGTACTGGTAGGTTGTGTGCCAGTAGCCTGTGTGCTAGTAGATGGTGTACTAGTAGGCTGTGTACCAGGATCCACATCGATCCATTGTTCTTTGTCTACAAGAAGGTCCTCCATATTCAGCTTCCATAGCTCAAAGTTTTAACCATTGAAATTCTCTATCTTGATTCTAGAAGAGCTTGCCATTCCTCTTTCTGCACTCAAATCACAACTGCAAAAGCTCCCACTAAACTAAGGTTTATCACAGACCCAAGATAAACTTGATCTATCAAGACCGAGCCAAACCCTCAACAACAAAGGCATCCCTCTAAAGCCAAAAATGAGCTCTAATACCACATGTAAGTTTTAAACCTGTGAAGTAAAGAAATGCATATAGATTCTTAAGAAAAACAAAATTTAATCAATGGCTCATACACAAAGTACACCGAGATTTTATACCGGAAACCCTCAACCAGGAAAACCTTTCTTATATTCATTATCAAATTTCACCATTCACCATACAATATATACAATGTTTTTAGGTATTCTGTAGATACCAAAACCCTAATCCCTTAATTCGGGATTAATTTATTAAACTGCTAAAAATAGCAAAAACTGCCCCAATTTTTTTTTTCAGGGCGCTGCACGTAACCAGGGGGGGGCATACCTGCCTGCCCTTGGGACCCCCCTAGGAAAGCGCCCGTCACACATGACACAAAGAGAACTATTGGAGGGATTGTCAGACGCAGTTGTTGAACCTGACGCGCCGTCACATACACACATGCAAAGAATATAACACATACCCAACAATACCATGATTTGATTATACCTAGAGAAACTATCCAACATTGATATTTTTTTAGAACCAACCACTTTCTATAGAATTTGATCCATCTTAGGAAGTAGGTAATTGTCCTTGAGAGATACCTTGTTCATATTTCTAAAGTCTACACATAATCTGATCTCTCCACTTTTCTTTCTGACAGGTACCAGATTTGCCACCCACTTAGAAAATCTCAAAGATACTATGATCTTGGCTTCAAACAACTTTTTAATCTGCTTTTCAATCAAGGGAAACAACAAAGGATTGATTCTTATTAATTTATGCTTGAAAGGTTTATGATCTTGTTTGATTGGAATCACATGTTGAATCACCTTAGTATCATAAACCTTTAGATCTTCATAACTCCAAGCAAAAACATCAGAAAATTCTTTCATTAAACTGATATACCTTTGCTTGAGCTCTGGGCTAAGTGTCTTGGATAAATTGATGATCTTGGGATCTTCCTGAGTCCCAATGTTGCAATATTCAACATCTCCATCATTTACAGTAATTTTAGGACCCTTGGCTACATCATTATTGTCAAAGAGTTTTTCCAATGGGACCAGGCCTTTGGGAATGATGTTATTTTTTAGTTGCATTATATCCTTACCGACAATCTGATTCGAAATAGCCATCATTTGCGAACACAATTGCATCTTCTTCTTCACCACAATATTCCTCATCAATATTAAAATTTGCAAATTTACCATCCATCTTAAGGAAACTTTATATTTGTTTATCATCTTCAAAAACCTGCCAGTACTTAATATTATCAGGTTTTGTTTGTCTGTGCTTGACCTCAATCTCATATCCCCTGTTAGGAAAAAATAGAATTTTGAAATCTGAGGCTGAAGTAGCTAGAGCATCAACAATTTGATTATGACCCCTTGGAATCACCAAGAGACTATCTTTTGAAAATTCTTCAAGAAGGTCAAGCACTATATTCCCATATGCTCTTAATCTGGGGTGCTTTGCTTGATATATTCCTTTCACCTTATTTATGATCAACTCAGAATCTACATATACAACTATCCTCCTTGTAATATCCCTCAGCCGAACCCAATTGTAAATGTAATATAACTATACATAAGCTGGTGAGTTGTTTGGACATCATTTTGTAATGCACTTCCCATGGCATAGTGCGTGCATGAACTACGCAGTAAAATGATGTAGCATGCACATTCCTAGATACCGCGCGCAGTAACTAAAGTGCATGTAGTATGGAGGACAACGAGCCTCATGTATATGATATGTGTTATAGGATGGTGAGCCATTTCTTATAAGTTGGGATGCTTATGTTTTGGTATTAGGCCGGGGCACTTAGATGTTAAAGGCCAGTACGCCTATTTTGTACATGGCTCATGATTAATATAAAATACATCGTTGCACGCAGACTGACCACGATAAAATAGATGGGGGATTGAACTTCACCAGTTAGGGAAAGGGAGGGCCAAAATTCAAAGGAAAGGGCTAAGCTAGAGAGCTTAAGCCAAAAAGGGAATATTATATTAATATTTCCTAAAGCATAAAGTATGGATAATTATTTTATCCTAAGTTCTAAATTTGGGGACAAGTGGACCAAAGTAACTTTCGATATGACAAGTGTCAAGTTGAGGACATGCATTCATATCGTGGGGACTTATCTCTTTTGGTCACTTTTCACAGGGATTCTTACCAGCAACTTGACCATCATTCTCACCATAACTTTCACAATGAGTTTCACAGTGATTCCTTCCATCACTCAATTATCCAGTCAATGATTCCATGACCATTTTCGCTCACGCAGTTCGTTATCCTTGAGACATCCATTTCACCATATCTGAGCTTGTTCCCATAGCCTTTTTTGGTTGGTGTACCTGGTTAGCTTGGAGCGGGATTGAAGAAGCGGGTTTTCAGGCCCGTGAGAAATTCTCCGAGTGAGAGAATTGTTGGGGATTGATTCCTGAAGGTGCTAAACTGCAGCTACAGTGATTTGAGACTTCCGGTACGGCCTATTGCTGAAGCCCTGGAAGGGAAGTGGGGCAGCTGAGGGACTGTTGAGCAAAGAAAGGGCACACTTCCTTGGGTGGGATAGGCATGTGGGGAATGAGAGGTTGTAGGTTGTTAATTGAGTGAGCACCTGAGACAAAGTCTTTCCTGTTTTCCATGAGCCTTAGCCTGGTTAGGAACCCTTTACCCGGGTGGAGTTCAGTCCCAACTTGGGGGTGACTCACTGTTGAGAGTGATGAACAATGTAGTCTAAGGTTGGGAGGTTCGTGGACGGTCTGTACGCAGTTGGTGATAATATTTCCAAGATAAGTACCAATCGTATGATAAAATGATATGTTGCATTTTTATTTACATGCTTATGTTACGGTTTATCATATATGTGATTATAATTGTTTGTATGTTTATGGGTATTTTCCTGTATATGTTGCATATCTATGGTTACTTTTATTTCAGTATAAAGTTGTATATTACATATGTAATTGTTTGTTTATGTTTATATGTAAATCTTCTGCAAGAGTGTTGTATGTATATGTTTAAGTTGCATGCATTTTGAAGAGAAAATTTATGTAGCATAGCTCAGTCGATCACTGGGTATGTTACTGTATGTTTCGCAGTAAGAGAACGAAAGCGTTCCCTAGAGTAGCATGACCCGGCCTGTTTAAGGCTGGGGATGTTACCAACTGGTGTCAGAGCATGAGGTATTTCTCTAGAGTGGCGTCCCCTAGCCTGTGGGTGGCCGGGGGAATGTTACAAATTGGTATCAGAGCTTCAGTTTCAACACTGAGCCTAGATGGGCCAGAGGGGTTCAGTTGAAGTGAATATTCATAGAAGAGTAACTTCGATGTGACCAAAATTCAAGTCACGGAGCATCCATGGAAAATTTTGGCGTGCTGTCGCGCGCGGTAAATTTTGGCACCGCGCGGAAAATGTTGGCGTGCAAGTGTGCGCGGTATATTGTGACACCGCATGGAAGATTATTATGTGTGGATGCACGTGCTAAATTTATCCTTGTGCGGTGAGCACACACATAGTAATGTGCACATGGGGTGTGCAAGTATTTCTTAACATAGAGGAGTTTTGTTAGTACGTGCATAATATGAGTATAAGTTGTCTCGCGATAGTGTATTCAATGGTGCACATAGATAATTGTGTGCGATGGAACATATTGAACTTTGACATGGTGCAATGCATAGGGAGAAATGCATGTGGAGTATTGGTGCGCGATACCAAAACTGTGAGCAGTGGATATTGGCACACAACGCAAAAGTAGCGTGCGCAAGTTGTCGGAGTGACGAAGAAGAAATGCATAGTGGATATAAGTGCGCAGAAGAGTGTTTTACCTTGATATGTTGCTATGCACAATAAATATAAATGTACAGGTTGAAGTTTAGCAAGCGCGAAGTCGCTTGGAAGGCGATGAGTCTGAGTTTAATTTGCATAATATTAGAAGAAAAAGAAACACACAACCGCATCGAAGCATTAATTAAAAAGAATTCTGAGTTTTATATTCCTTCGATTCAGACAGATGAAAGTGAAATATAATCTTACAAGAAAAGCATACTATAAAATAAAACAAGATTCATAACACCATTAGATAGAATTTTGTAATAAACAGTCTAAAATTTGTTTCTGTATTTATATAATCATATTAATCACAAAATTACAAAAGGCGGATGACAACAGTTATCCTGTTGTAAAAAGGCTCGTTTAAGAACATGCCTATCATCTCTGGTGCTCCTTACCTTCGCTACCAACTGTTCAAAAATTCACTAAAACATGCTTAATTTTAGTTGAAGACTCACTTCATCTTAGAAATCTCCTCCTTTAAAGAATCTAACCAAACTGGTTGATTCTCCCCAACACTTTCGGTCGTTTCAGCCGTGGATTCCTCCTTATTCTGTCGCTTGCTCCTTTTCTTCTTAGCGGCTGGCCTATTGATGACTAAATCCTTCATAGTGGGATTCAACCTGACTTCCAACTATGAGTCTATAGCCGGCTCTGTGTGGAATTTAGTCACTAGAATGTGCGCAAGGACCCTTTCCTCCTTATTCGCAGTAAAGTCTAACATGCTGCCTAAATAACCAGTCTCACTCGATTTAGCCTTGTCCATGTATCTCAGGTTGTGGATACTGAAATTCTTTTATAGAGAGCATAAAGTAGAGCAGTTTGGAGATTACTTCGTTTATGGATATGTAGATACCTTCATACTTGAGGACTGGTAGTTATAGAATTCCAATTATGAAGCACAGACGAATTATGTACAAGAGCATTGGTTTGCCATGCTCAGCTAATCCATTTTGAATGATTATCTTTTGATTTCATTACACGGCGGCGTTCAGTTGATGTCACATGGCTGCAAAGTACCAAATGAGTGAAGTGGGGTGATCTGACTAGCTGTCGCTTGCTCCACGAGTGATGGATTTGACATGTTGAGACACGTGATACCACGTCTTGGTGAAAGTGGTTTCGGCAAACCACCTTCTTGCATAGATGTATCTCTGAAGGCACTGCACGTCTGTGTTTTTCAAGACTTGGATCTTATCTAGAATTGTCATGGTGATAACACCAGGAAATCGGGAGAGATAATTTTGATGTATATATTGAACCAAAATGGTGCATATTCTCATGAATTGTTGAATTGTTAGCCTGATAAGTTTCGATGGCTGCATGTTTTGTAGAATTAACAACAAGTAGATCAAATCAAACTAGTGCGAAGTCCATAGGAATGGAAGAAGCACAGGAGAATTATAGTAAGCAAGATGAGAGAAGAGGGGTGGATGCCCATTTGGGCATTGAAGGAACGAACTCTAACGGACATGGAGAAGAAAGGAATGAAAACATGAATATGGCTGAGACCATTAAGAATTTGCAGAAGGATGTCCAAATCCATACAACTGATAATGAAAGGCTTATGAGAGCCAAAGAGCATCAGGATGACTTCAACATGAAGTTATTGGAGGGATTGAATAGAATAGAAAATAATTTGGTTAAGGAGAGTGCCTCAATCAAATCTGGAAGTCACAAGCCTTCAGATGAGAAAAGAAAAGAAAAAAGTGTTAGTAGACATCACCATCATTCCCTAAGGCATTCCAATAAGAGAGCATGTAACAACTCAAGTCTATCACCTGTCAGAAGGTATAAGAGGTCTGGGGTGGATGAGCTGTGAGGAGAAATGAACAAAATCAAACCTCCTACATTTGATGGTGAGCACAAGAAGGATGAAGATGAAAAAACATAGTTGTTGGGCATGAGAAAGTATTTTCAATTGCATAATTATTCTTCTCATGTAGAAGGTAGAATTTCTATCTATCAACTCAAAGGAAAAACCTCCATGTGGTGGGATCAGCTTGTGCAAGTGTAGCACATTGAAGAGAAAAGTGTTACTTGGAGGGAATTCAAGAAGTATTTTGAGAAGAAGTACTTGACTGAGAGATACTATGACAAGAAAATGAAAGAGTTCTTTCAACTCAAGCTTGGAAGTATGACCATAGATGAATATGAGAGAAGGTTTCTGGAACTGCTGAAGTATGTCTCTTTCATCAAGGATGAGACAATCAAAATTCAAAGTTATTTGAGTGGATTTCCACCATTTATCAGTGAAAAAATACAGTATGATGATCCCAAGACATTAGAAGAGACCATAAGGTGAGCTAAATGCCTATATGATCAACAGAAAGGAAGGCTAGCTTTCCAAAAGTCTTGGGAAGACAATAAGAAATTCAAGATGGATCAGAGGAAGAAGGGAGCTAAGCCACCATTCTTCAGAAATAATACACAAGGACAACAAACTCCTAAAGAACCTAGAACGATTGACACAGGGAGTCAAGGGCCAAGGCAACCACCTATGCAATGTTGGGGTTGTAAAGGAGACCATAGGTTCAAAGATTGTCCTCATAGAGGTGAAAAAGGAAGGGTTGTTCACAATGTACAGTAAGCTGAAATAGTGGAGGACATGGGCAGATATGTGCCAAGGATTTATGCAGCCTTGGACAACAAGCAAGAAAAGTATTAGTCCCACATGATTGAAGTGGAAGGTATGATAAAAAACCAAACCATTGCTATTTTAATTGATTCAGGATCTAGTCATAGTTATATAAACCCTAAGATGGTGGAAAATTTGCAATTGCCAAGAAGCAAACATGGGAAATCCTGGTTGGTGCAACTGGCTACTGGAGCCAAAAGAAAATTTATTGAGATGGTTAAGTCATGCCTCATAGACTTGAATGGACTGAACACCAAGGAAGATTTAAACATATTGCCTTTAGGTTCCTATGACTGCCTAATTGGGATGGATTGGTTGGACCAACATCACACTCTCTTAGACAGTCACAACACAACATTTACTTTCCTGGATGAGGAAGGAAAACTAATTAAAGTACAGGGAATTACCAGGGAAGTAACCATTAGAGAAATTTCATCATTGCAATTGAAGAAATGTTATAGAAAAGGGTGTCAAATAATTGCAGCTCATTTGGCAGAGACACCTAGAGATAAGGTGCCAAATTTGGATGATTATGTAGTCCTGGAAGATTTTGAAGATGTGTTCAAGGAGGTACCCTGACTACCCCCAAGGAGAGACATTGATTTCTCTATAAATTTGATGCCTGGAGCAGCGCCAGTATCAAAGAATCCTTACAAAATGAGTACACCAGAATTGAAGGAGTTGCAAATGCAGTTTGAAGAACTTCTAAAGAAGGGGTATATATGCCCAAGTGTGTCACCTTGGGGTGCCACAGTCTTGTTTGTGAGAAAGAAAGATGGAACACTAAGGTTGTGCATTGACTTCAGACAATTGAATAAAGTGACTGTTAAGAACAAGTATCCTCTGGCAAGGATTGATGACCTCTTTGATTAATTGAAGGATGAAAATATATTTTCAAAGATAGATCTCAGATCAAGATACCATCAGGTAAGGATTAAAGAAGAAGATATCAGCAAGACCGCCTTCAGGACAAGGTATGGTCATTATGATTTCACAGTGGTGCCATTTGGGTTGTAAAATGCACCAGTTGTTTTCATGTGCTTAATGAATGGTGTTTTCCGAGAGTATTTGGACAAGTTTGTCATTGTCTTTTTGGATGACATTCTTATATATTCCAAGTCAGAGGAAGAGAATGAACATCGTTTGAGGATGGTGTTGCAAGTATTAAGGGAGCATCAGTTGTATGCCAAATTGAGCAAGTGCTCATTTTATCAGAAATAGATTCATTATTTGGGGCATATCATTTCAAAGGATGGGATAGCAGTGGATCCTGAGAAGATAGAGGCCATTAGGGAATGGTCGGAACCGAAGAATGTGATAGAGGTGAGATCATTCATGGGTCTTGCAGTCTACTACAAAATATTTATTGAAGGGTTCTCAAAGATTGCACACCCAATCACTTCTTTGCAAAGAAAGGGAGTGAAGTTTCAGTGGACACTGGATTGCGAGAAGAGTTTCCAACACTTGAAACAATTATTGACAAGTGCTCCAATATTAAGGATCGCAAACCTAGATGAAGACTTCATCATATGCACCGATGGATGTAATGAAGGACTTCGTGGAGTCCTCAGTCAAAATGGGTTTGTTATATTTTATGAATCAAGGAAGTTGAAGGATCATGAAAGAAACTATGCCACTCATGATTTGGAGTTGGCATCCATAGTGCATGCCTTGAGGAAATGGAGACACTACCTCATGGGAAAGAGGTTTGAGCTAAGAACAAACCACAATGGTCTGAAATATTTATTTGATCAACCAAATCTAAATGCTAGGCAAAGCAGATGGTTAGAATTTCTAAGCGAATATGACTTTGATATAAAGCATATCAGGGGGAAGGAGAATAAAGTGGCTGATGCACTCAGCATGAAGGTGCATGAATTACATGCTACAACCATTAGCATGTATTAGATTGATATTAAAAGAAAAATTCTAGAGGCTGCAAAAGCAGATCTGCAATACAGAGAATTGGTAGAAATGCTACAACATGGTAAGATGCCACAAAAGGTGGATAATTATAATTTCATAATAGACGAAATATTGTTGCGCAAGAATAGCTTTTTTGTTCCAAATGTCCAGGACTTGAAACATATTATTTTGCATGAAATGCATAATGTTCCTTATGTAGGGCACCCTGGATATCAGAAAACTGTGGCAGCAATCAAGAGCCATTACTTTTGGCCAGGTATGAAGAGAGAGATCGCCAAGTACATCGCTAGATGTATGGAATGCCAGAAAGTTAAAGCTAAGAATAGACACCCATCATGGTTGCTGCAACCTTTAACCATTCCTGAATGGAAGTGGGAAGTGGTGAAAATGGATTTTATTATGAGATTGCCTAGAACATGCAAGCTGCATGATTCGATCATGGTGGTGGTGGACAATCTTACGAAAGATGCCCATTTTATTCCACTAAAAACTACGCACAAGGCAACAAATGTTGCTGATATTTTCATGAAGGAAGTGGCACGATTGCACAAGATTCCTAAAACAATTGTGTCCGAAAGAGTCCTAAAATTCACCTCGAATTTATGGAAAGGATTGTTCAAAGGATTCAAAACGAATTTGAACTTTAGTACAACTTATCATCCTGAGTTTGATGGACAGACAGAGAGGGTGAACATAGTGATAAAATATATATTGAGAATGTATGTGATGGACAAACCATCGAAATGGGAAGACTACCTACACTTGGTAGAATTCGCTTACAACAATGGGTATCAGGCATCATTGAAGATGAGCCCATTTGAAGCACTTTATGGTAGAAAGTGAAATACTCCAGTGAGTTGGGATAATCCAGCTAATAGGACAGTAGTTGGGCCAGAGTTGCTCAAGGAGATGGAGGACCAAATTATAAAAATTAAGTAGAATTTAAAAGCTGCCCAAGACAGACAGAAAAGTTATGCCGATAAGAACAGAACCCACAGATAATTCAAAGTGGGTGATCATGTTTTACTGAAAGTAAAAGCTAACAGGAGTTCCCTGAAGCTGGGAAGTTATGCCAAGTTGGTAGCCATATTTTGTGGGCCATTTGAAATCCTAAAGAGGATTGGTCCATATGCTTATATGATTGCATTGCCTGCATCTATGTCTATTCATATTGTCTTCCAAGTATCATTTCTAAAGAAATATATACCTAATGCTAATCATGTTATTGATTGGAATGTGATTTAGGTGGAGCAAGAAGGCGCTTTTCAAGTGCATATGGTGCGCATTTTGGAACGGAAAGTCAAGCAGCTCCGGAACCGAGCCATAGGGCTTGTAAAGGTTCAATGGACCTAGTACGGTCCTGAGGATGCTACTTGAAAGCATGAGGATGCAATGTAGACAGAATACTCACATCTTTTTGAAGATTTTTGAAAACTCCGTTGTATATGGGTGTATGATGCACTAAGGACAATGCATAAATAAGGGGAGGGGATTGTAATATCCCTCAGCTGAACCCAATTGTAAATGTAATATAAGTATACATAAGCCGGTGAGTTGTTTTTTGTTAAGAACCAAACATCAATATAGCATGGAAAAATCTCAGGAAAAGTACTCAACGCCTTGAAACAGAGATAATTTCAGATAATAAGCCTCTTCGAGGGGGCAACCTCCTTTTACCCCACTTAAATGTTCAAGTACAAGATGA
>ML788667.1:35677-48037 GCA_009831015.1 Picea engelmannii
TTGTTGGTATTTGCATCTTCTTTGTATGAAGTTTCACCCATGCATCCAATATGTGTTAATTCTTTTGGCACTTGAGAGTTTCTTAAGCTCTTCCTCAATGAGACAACTTCTTGTTCAAGTTTCTCACAATATTCTTCTTTCTTTATCATTTGGACCTTCTTTACTTTTGCTATTCTTCTTACTTCTTCGAGTAGAGTTTTCAAGGAAATGGTTTCTTCTCTTAGTTTCTGAAAGTCTTCTAATTGTTTCTTTAAGCTTACAACTGTCTTTTCATAACTACCCAATTCACTTCTTAGTTTTCTACGCATGTCTTTGAGCTTGCTATTTTCAATCTCAACATGCTTCAATTTTTTAAGATTCTCATCTTCTTGTTGAATAATTTCTACTTCATGATTTTCTTCTTCTTCATTGTAATCTCTTTCAATCCTTGGATGAGGACATTCAAATTCAACATGTCCTACTCCTTCACAATTAAAGCAAAATAACTGACCTTTATTTTCTTCTTTGAAATATGAGATGTTGTAATCTTCTTCAACTTCTTCTTCTTCTGCTGCTTCTTCCCTTGCATAAAGGTCTTGTAGCTTGTCCCAAAGCTCTTTTGCTGATGCACATGATCCCACCTCAGATTTCACTGAATCTGTCAATCCATCCAGGATGGTATCTATTGCCAGTTTGTTGTTCCTTTTTGCTTCCTTCTGAGCTGCAGTCTTTGGTTTCTTCAAAGCATTGTATCCTAAAGAAAATGAGAACCAACCATCTACCCCAAGAGCTTTCATTTTCCATTCTATTTTTCTAGTATTGAAAATTCCTTCCATCAAATGGTGGAATCCCATTTGGAATGTTATCTTCCGTTTTTGCATAAGATCTTCCTTCCAGTGGTTAAACTGTACTGAAGGTAACCTGCTCTAATACCAATTGTTGATACTGAGAGGGGGGTGAATCAGTATCAAGTACAATTTAAAAACCTTTTTCAACTTATACTTAAACCATTCAATTATATACAATGAGCAAAGAACAATAGTATAAGAGTTACACCAATACACCACAATACACCAAGCACAATATATGAGAAATAATCAATAGTTTTTGTTCAAGGGAAGTAATGACTTCCAAATGTAGCTACAACTTCCAAATGTAAAGGAAGGGATAAACCTCCAAGAGGAAGATACAATCCTCCAATATCAAGAGATATTTGAACTCTCCATCCTTGCCCCTTTCTTCCACCCAAGAATATACGAGAGATAATAAAACTTTAGATTAAATCATCACCATCAACCAATCATCACATAGAACCTGATAATGCTTCCTGAGACTTCTTCAATTTCTACAATTCTTCAATTCTTGGAGTACTCTGATCCTATAGATAATATTACTCAATGTATTCTCTAAAACTCCTCCAATTTTCACTCCTTGAATCCTCCCCAAAAAGAGGTTATAGAAAGAATGGTAGACTTTATTCAATTATGGTCTATTAAGAAGATCCAACTTGTACAACATGCCCCACGCTCAATATTTAACATCCGATTATGAAACTTGCACACAAGAAACTACAGTCCGTACTCTTTCCAATGGAAGTGGTCCCACTTCATTTAGATTCTGTATGAAGAAGTTATGACTGTTTTAACCAGAACACCTATTTATTGACTAGCTTCAGGACTGGTCACAAACCCTTAGAACACATCACCAAAAGACTTCATCCTCCCTTGAAATCCGACCTTCTTTTCTTCTTATTTCCTATGAAATTAAACTTGTATCAAATGAATGTATAATGATGTTTATTTATACCATTTATGTCACATCCTTTTAACATTAGGGCTGATCTGACATTTTCTTATTTTGTAATTCTTTTCTTTAATTATCTTCAAGGCCTACATGTACTTCCTTCAATTCACTTTGTCATCTTCAAAAATTCATTTCTCCTCAACCATGAGGATCCACATGACGTGCCACATACCACCGGAAACAACATGATGTATACTATCCATTCATGGGTGTTGTATATGCATGTGCATTGTCCTTCATGTCCAAATACCTTTATCAATCTTGCGGTCCAAAACCCATGACTAGGGTTGACATCAATGAAAACAACCAATCTTCCAACAAAACATATAACTGTATCAGAGCATTAAATAAATGAATTCTGACATTAGTTAGGAAGAACTTAACACAGTTTAAATTTCTTAAGCCAAGAGAATCACAAGATGAATTCTGGGCCTTTAACTATCCAATTTAAACAAAAGACAGTGAAAATGGAATTTAAGCATACAAAAAATACATACAAAGAAAGGAGACAAAGCTTAGGTCACCACCATTAGAATGTTTTCATGGAAACTTCAATACTTCTACATGTGTATTCTATTTAGCTTCAAAAAATTACATTCAAGTTCCGAATAGCTAAAATTGTGCCCTTGTACTTCTTCCAACCCCTAATACATTTGGAACTCCTAATATTTATACAAGTTGAGCTCCTTTGGTTTGAAACCGATTACAATGATTAAAATGAATCGTTTTGGTTTCAAAATTGATTACAATAATTACAATGGACAACTTTTTGTTTGAAACTGATTACAATAATTAGCAAGAAAATGTTTCATGATACAGATTCTATCTCTTCTGGCATTTCAGTTTCTTTCCTCGCCACTTGTTCTGCTCTTGTCTTCCACGTGATCTACCATCTTCAGTGACATATGGACATCATTTACTGGACCCTAGAAAACTGCACTTTGTCTTACCCAACCATACTATCTCCTTCCATTGCAAGTCACAAGGGATATCATAATCTATCATTTATTTGATCAGGATCTCGAGGTCAATGTAGGAAGCATATGTCATGACTAGTAGTCCAATTTTGACTGCTTTGAACTGATTCCAAATCTCAAATTCTGTAATCAGATGCTCAACTAGTGTAGCTCCTTTCAGATTTTCCTCCAGGATTTCAAACTTGGAGTGATCCATTCTGCACTGAGTGAGGTGAGCGTTGTATTCTTCCTAATCATACAATTTTCC
Source organism: Picea engelmannii (assembly GCA_009831015.1). Lineage (NCBI taxonomy): Eukaryota > Viridiplantae > Streptophyta > Pinopsida > Pinales > Pinaceae > Picea > Picea engelmannii. Next base: position 38,684 of record ML788667.1, read on the forward strand.
CTTGCCATCCCAAAATGGTGGGAGGCCTTTGATAAACAATTCTTCAAACAAATCCTTGAACACTTTCACACTTTGTTCCATCTGTGTTGCCTTGGTTTGGACTTATTTCAATAAGTTATGTTTAGAAATAAACCTCCTGGCCTAGATAATCAATGTAGTTCTGTCCTTAACTCCAATAGTCTGAAGGTTCGAAGTAGGAATGGACTTGAGTATATTTATGGCATTTTGGTCCCATTCTGATGGTTTCTTTGCTAAAGTTTCATTCACAACAATGCACCTACTTCTGGCTGTGATGGCTATGATATATTTATCATTAATGAAATTCAAATATACTTTGAACTTCAAAGCTTCAACAACTATAGAGTCCCGGATGATATGCTTTCCCCCTGCAACATGCCTTTTCCTCTTAATATCACCTTCAATTTATCTATCCTTTCTTGTAGGACTTCATTCTCCTTTTGAAATTGAGCCATTCTTTCATCCTTTTCATGCATCTCCTACTTCAATTTCTCTATGCTTCCTTTTATCCCTTTGATTTCTCCTTCTTTCAGGATAACTTGTGACATAGCCTGGACAAGTCCTTCAGTGTTTGTCCCAGCTTCTGCATCAAGAGGTAAAACTACAACCATGTTTAGCAATTTTGTCTTCTCTTGTGACCACTTCACCTTTTCTCGTTCTAGCTGCAATGCCCTCGTCTTTTAGTCCAATGCCTCTTGATGAAGTGTTTCATTTTCTTGTTATAGAGAAACTATGTTTTCTGTGGATGCTCAGTAGTAGACATTTTCAATTTCTTCTTCAATCTTTGAATTAATTTATCTTTCTCATCCAATGAGGATTTTTCCCCTTGGGGACCTTCAGATTCCAACCTGTTGACCTGAGTCTGTCAAGCTCTGCTAGATTTTTTTTCTTGCCTGAAATGCCCTTCCAATTTCATTGCATAAAATGACAACTTTGAATTCTTCAAGATTAAACTCAGGTAATCAGAATACAACATATCACTGGTATTCTTATGGAATTTGACCTTGTTTGGAGCACTGCTGTTTCCATACCTTCTCTTTATCTCAGAGACTTTGTCTTCATCTAAAACTGGGATGTTAAATGTCCTCTTATAAACATCCCTTACTGTTAAAAAAGAATATTTATGCTGATAAGTCTTTTCCACCTCAGTGACTAATTCCCTCATCTCACCCAGAGCTATGTTTCCCTTCTCAGCATACTATTTTGCCAAATCTTCTTTAGATTGATAAACTTCCTTAGATGTTTTATCAAAGATGTATTTCTTGCTGCTAAAGGTTCTTCAACCACCATCACTTTGGAGTTTGCTTTCCTTTTCAACCTCTACAGTGCTGGTACCACTTTCCACCATATCTAGATTTGCCTGTTCTCTGGGCTCTTCCTCCTCTAAATCCACTATCTATGGAGACTTTGTAATCTTCATCTTCTTAGGAGTAGTCTTCTGATCACTAGTGCCCATGGCTTATGAGCTGCTTCTCTTGCTATAAACACTCATCTTAGGAACTTTGACTATCAGTTTCTGAGAAGCTTGTCGTGTTTGACTTTGTTTCATGGTTGCCTCCACTTGTTGTGTTTGATTTGGTTGCAAGATTGCTTCCATATCAACACATAATTATAGGTTTTCCAGCTTATCAAAACCCTCAACCTGTTCATGCTCATAAGGTGCATGTATGTTCATCAATCTTCTCTTGGATATTATTTCACGTGGATCATATCTTTTTCCCTGTAGCCATGCAAAACCAAACTCTTTGAGATTTGCTTGAATCTGAGATAAGCATGATCTAGTTTTGACAATGAAGGGGCCAATGATAAAATGGAACTTGAGGTTGAAGGCTTTGCACAACTTCATGAAATGATCTGTCTTAGATATAATTCTTTGCCTGATGCCTGATGAATTCAAGGGAAAAGATTATGGGGGTCAGAAAAACCCCCCACTCTATTCTCTGGATTTGGCTGCAGATATCTCCTCATGTCATTCAAAATTCTAGGTAGGATGGTGTTGAAAATCAAACTATAAATTTTGGACATGACTTTGTTTATGAAGATAAGCAATGTAATCCTTTTACATTGAATTGATACAAATTTTGCTTCAGGAAATTCTCTCTTATCGGTTTCCAGGAAAATCTTTAGTAGATAGGTGTAGTATCTGAAATGCCTTAGAGAGCAAAAATTCATTAGATGTTTATGGATATTATCAGCTATGAATTGATCAAAACTGATGCGGGCTGACAGACCAAATTCTGACTTTAAAAAGGTCAAAAGGAAACCGAGCATGACTTCGACCACATGTTTGTCATTGTCTAGACCTAAAACTTGACTCAAAAGGGAATAGACCCATTGAAATTCAATAACCATTATACTCACATTCATTGGCAAAGACAAACTCGCTGAAAAATGTTCTGGTTTGACAATTGTCTGCAAAAATAGATCTCGGATATCTAATGGAAATTCTCTATATACCCTAATTAGCTTTTCTTCATTGAAAGGTTCATAAATTGCGGAAATAAATCTTATTGAACAGACTCTGGTATACCGAGGGACTCTCGAATTGACAGACTCTCTACCCTACACATGACCTCGGACCCTCGTTTATTCACGACGACTCTTTCTTCATGTGAATATTGTTCGGTGCACCAACCTATAAATTTGGGAAAAGGGAAAGCGATTTTGACAACATAGGGGATTATGGTGGTCTTGACTGCTTCAAGGAATGATATACACCTTCCTACTTTATCGGACAGGTTGCTTCTAGACACAGAGATGGGAGGAATGGTGACTTCGGTATAAAAACCGTTTGAATATTGGTCAATTAGGGCTTCTTCATTCGCCACATGATCTTGTTTTGTTACTGAGGTTATGATAGGATCCATGGTTGTGATGAAAAATACCTGGAAACGAGCGAAAATGGCATGCAGTCGGTGTACTGTTGAGATGTAGTTGAAAGAGGGTAGTTGTGCCAAGTTTCAAATGGTCCAGTGTTCGAAATAATAATAAAAAAAAACTAACAAAATGCCCTTTTATACTTTTCAAAATTTCGGGGGCATGAGGAAGTGGTTTGGGGCAACCCGCTTTTCACCCCGAAATGCACCTAGTGGCGCCATGTATCCCCGAACGAAAACCATGGTTTAAATTTCGGCTCGCTTTCCAAAATAAACCTCTATGCAGTTTCTCCCCCCAAAATGATCCTCGACCGTCGATCTTGAGAGTTCATGATCTGCGACGCGTCGGGCCCCATAATCTTAGCGCTCCTTCCAGATTTATCCTCTCACTGCCACATTTAGCCCCTTCCGTAGTTTATCGGGCTTCCAGACCATTTTAGCATCCCGCTAGATCCTGAAAACTTGATTTCACATAAAAAAATTAATGGTGACTAACAGACTCCTTGAAGGTGAAACCACAAATCACTAGAGATGGATATTCTGATTAATCCACATGCTTCATCATTTTTATATCCCACTAGGCATTCTTTAAGGTATCAGTGGGGGAAATTTCCTTTCCTAAGGTAATTCGGTAAAGTCCTTTACTTCATAGTAAATATTCCATACAAGATTTCCATGAGAAGTAGTTTGAATTGGTAAGAAAAAAATTACTTGGACTAGCAATATTAAAATATGCAGGTAAGATGGCTTCAAAAGTAGAAACTAATTGTCTAGATGGAAAGCTCTTGAAAAAGCAAGCAGTTTAAAAATAAACGCCACTGGAAATAGGCTTTGGATGTCAAGGTTATGCCATTTTTAAGAAAGGCATAAAAGGTAACCAAAATTACACATGGAAGGTAGAGGTCGACCCACGTGGTGATGGATGCACAATGAGGTTGACCAGTAAAAAAAAATCATTTATTTTCTAACTTTGCCTATAAACTCACTTTTACAAATAAGTTATTTTTACATTTAGATAACTACTTTTATAAAACAAGTAAACGTCACTTTTACAAATAAGTTACTTTTACATGAAGGGACCCAGTTTTATAAAATAAGCAAGAGTCACTTTTACAATAAATTACTTTATAAATTAAAGTTGCACGTGAAAAGTAATTAAAAAAAAACATTAAAGTTACTTTATAATGATTCACTTTTATAATTTAAGTGAAGTGCACTTTACAATAAAGTTATGTGATAATTTAAAGTTGGATGAACTTTTTCAAAAAGTAACTTAATGAAAGGATACACTTGAACTCAAGACATCTTATTTAATAAAATAACTTTCAACCAAGTGAGTGAATGCAAAATATATAATAAATGTTATGAAGAAGAAGGTGTTATAACCCTAATTTGCACCAGACATGCATACTTAGCAGCAGGACATCTTACTTACTATTTTTGTCAAGCCAATATTGAATAACTCTTCTTAAAAACCAAAATTTTGAATATGTACATGCCCTGCACCACTACTTCTCTCGTATGTACGCTAGTTGCACCACCACTGCCCACATACGTATGCTAGCTGCACCATTACAACCCGCGTACACCAACAAAAGTTGCAAGGGAATACGGGCTTTTGGGTAGTTTCCTAACCAATTGACCGCCCATAGCCCGTCACCCAACTGAATAACTATCTTTTTGGCATATAAAATAAGGTCTTGGGGTCCCATTCTTGCCCTTTTTCCTCATCCATGGCCCTATGCCTATTCTCTAGAGAGAAGTGTGAGAGAAGAAGGATACATGGAAGCAATTGGAGCTTGGTGAAGAGGAGCCTAAGACCAAGTTCAAGGAGCAGTCACCGATCTCATTTTGTAAGTCACATTATGAGTTTAATATAAATAAGTACTTTTGTCATCCCGCCATATGATGTGTTTAATCTGTATGATTGATTTACATTTTGTTATGACATCTAACCCATTAGTCCATATATAGAATGCTTGTTTGTAGTTTCTTGTTTGTCTTTTGGTGAATGCAGGTCAGCCTTGGGAGGATATTTGCAGTCGAGAAGCGACTGAACGCATTGGGATCGACATTGGACGCGGAGTTCAAGGTAAGACTACCAGATCCCTATAATTTGTACTTTATATATGAATGTGGGGTGTTGTCGGGATAATGGTTAAGAGTAGGATACTTTAGACGGTTAGCTCTGCCTACACTTTAGAACCCTAGTGTAGTCCGTGGGGGGGGTTTCCCACTATAGAAAAATTGGCAACCGTACTAGGGAGCCTCTAGGGTTTTTAGGGGATTTATGTTTTTGGGTATTTTCAATTGGTTTATTTACTATTTTTTGAGTTTTAGTAAGTTTATGTGTCTTTAAGGGCTTCTGGTCTTCCATACCAGTACTCCATGTCTATGCTTGACTATTAATTTTTCTTTTTAGAGGAGTCATAAAGGTGTACGTGACATGCAGTCAGTCTTCTTGCGTACATACGCGCCCTATCTTTGGACAACCCGCATACATACGCAGGCTGTTGAAGTATCAGTTGCGTGCCCGTGTCAGGAAAATCTTTTTAAAGAAGAGGCAGTCATCATCTTCCCTATGAAGCCATTTTTCTCAGGGTTTTTTTTTTATTTAGCCTTGGTCTCTGTTTCATACAGTCTTTGGCCTAGGTCTGATAGCAATTAGCTTTTTCTTTATCAAGACTTGTGTTTTCTTGATTAGGGTTTGAGACAAGTTTTGTGAGTTTTTCTGATTAACTTGTTTAGTATTGTCAGTAACTCTCTGCGAGCCGCAGTAGACCAGAAGTTGGTTTTTGGTCTCATCTTGTCTTCACTTTCCCTCTTTTACTTGCTTTAGAAGAAAAGAAAATAATTCATTTTCAAGTTTCTTATTTTGGAGCATAAAAAAAAAAGGTTTTCAGTTTCTTGTTTGGTTAAGTAGTTAGGTTAGTTGTTTTTCAGGAAGAAGAGTGCTTTCTTAAGTTCTTTACTAAATACTTAGGATGTTAAGTAGCTCGTAGTCGAGCAAAATTTAGTTTTGAGTTTTTCTTTTAAAAAGATCTTAGAGAGAAAAGTTAGTTAAAGAGTGTTCAATTTGCAAATCTTTGTTTATTGAAGAAGAAGTAATTTTGTTTCCAACATGTGTTCTTCTCTTTCATCTCTTAACAAACACCATTAGTTTCATTTATGTTCCTTTGACTTAAGATAAACCACTTAAAATTAACGCTTAATTAAAATTAATCAGACTTTGTGTTTGTAGGGTCCATTATGTTAGGGTCCTATCCCGCACATAGGTAGATCAATATATTCGGATGTAATAAAGGTCAATATTAATAAGGCCTTTCAATAAAATAGAATAAGGTGAATGTAAGAAGACCTAATAGAAGCTTCTTCTTCTAGAAGGATATTCCTCTAGATACTTCTCTTGATAGGCATATTTAGTATAAATAAGGGTCGAGGGTATGAAAACCCTAGCTTTGAGATTATTGTAACAGAGCGCTGCTCGATTGGAGGTTGCCCCCTTGAAGAGGCCTGTGAACATTGCTTTCTGAATCAAAGTGCTATTTCTGTTGTTGTTCTTATATCATTTCTGTGTTATTGTGGAGATTATGCTGGATATATTACTGTTATTCTGCCATTTCTAGCATTTTATTTTTGTTCTGCATATTTATTATATCTAGTATCTTGCAAGTGGTATCAGAGCACTTTCCTTGGCAAAAATTGTGGGAATTTTTTTTTCCAGGGTAGAGACGTATTCCAGCGTCTTTAAGCCACAGAGATATGTCGTTACGCGCATAAACCCCCGGTTGAGGGATTCATACATGCAGGAAATACAAGTGGTTCTTAAGCGCACATCTGTTGGCCAGCCTTGTAACCCCTGTTGGTACCCCTTCGAGTGGTAGTGCATTGGACAACACTTGTGTACAGATCGGCCTAGATTTCCTAAAGCCCTCTTTAGATAAACCTATCAGTCGTCGGACTACTATAGAGTCACCGAGAACAACACTCGGGAAGATACTCTCTAGTACCTGGGTAGTCAGGTAGTACAACTAAGGGTACGGTCTATCCTCATTAGTTAGTGCCTTGAGATATTGGGTCTATTACTACTGTTGGACCTCGCACGTATATCAGAGAGCTATAGCACAGGGAAAATCCTTGTCTATAGAACCCTTGAATACCTAACCCTTAGGGGACATAAACATAAACAAATTAAAACAGACCAGATCTATTGTCGCGCAACTGTGTTCAGGTTTCCAAGTAAATACACATTTCTTTCTGGTTAAGCATTTGGGAATTTCATCACTGCAGTATTCTTCAGACCGAAGTATAACTCCGCAGGTGTAAAAAAAAAAAGTTTGGAAATGTTTTCACCATTATTTGAGACCTATTCCATTGGTTTCATCTCTCCACCCTTATCACATTCATCCATATCATTTTTCGTCAAAATTTTTGACACCACCCGCCCCTTTTCAGTTCACCCATCCTCATGGCCCATACCCGTAGCCAAGATCTGGAAACTCGCTTCAACACCTTGCAATCTGGTTTCCTCGAAACCAAAAAAGAAGTGAAACAACTCAGTGCTACTGTTGCCTCCATCGATTCATCCATCAATACAACCATAAATACCACCATGCAGTCCTCAATGGAGGAAGTCAAACAAGAACTTACCACCCATCTTGAATCTGTCTTTGCATCCCTCTGCACCAAACTGAAGATCCCTACAGATGACCATTTCTCTGAAGCACCTCCAAAGACCAAAGGTGAACATTCCTCCCATTCCCATACCTTTCAGAACCATCACTTTAAACATGACATACACCTTCCACAGGTGGATGTGACCAAATTTGATGGCTCGGACCCCACTGGTTGGGTAACCCAAATAGAACATTATTTCTCTTTATACGACATCACAGATGACTTGGCCAAACTCTGGTATGGTGTTCTCCATCTAGATCAAGAACGTTGGCAATGGTGGCAATGGAGAAAAACTTCCTGTCAAGGGTATATTCCTTGGACCCAATTTGTGACTGAGCTTTATGAACACTTTGACATGGACACCAACCATTTGGGCCGTTTGACAAAGTTGAAACAATCCGGAACAATAGAAGACTTCATAGCTTCCTTTGAGCACCTGGATTTTCGAACATAGGGCATGACTGATGCTTTCTTTCGAGAGTGTTTTATCAGTGGCCTCAAGGAGAAGATTCGGGCCCATGTCCTCATGGCTCGACCCTCACCTTGGGTGGAGGCTACTAAAAGAGCTAAAGAAGCACAACAAGTGGTATCATCTCAAAACTGAAAACCCTCCTTTATCCCTCGCCCTAAACCCATCACTCCCACTACTCCCTCCGCCCCATTAAATATCCAAAAATTGACCAGGGATGAAATGGTTGAACGCCAACTCAAAGGCCTTTGTTATAATTGTGATGACAAATATTTCTCGGGCCACAAGTGTAAGGAACAAAAGCTTTTTATGGCCATCTTTGAGGATATTTTAGAAGAGGATGTTGAAACTCCCCTTGTGTCTGAGTCACCTGAAATCACTGACATAACCCCTCCCTCAGACCCTCCTGAAGTGGAACCCATCATTTCCCTCAATGCTCTCACTGGCTTTTCCGCTCCCCAAACCCTCAAGTTAATCAGTTACATCAAGCATTGGAAGGTCATCATTCTGGTTGATAGTGGAAGCACCCATAATTTTATTCATCGTCGCATTGCCCAAGAAACTCATTGCTACATCCATGCTATCAACAATTTCCAAATCATGATTGCCAATGGTGGTTCCATGAAATGTGGAGGGCACTGTGAAAATGTGCGTCTTCAAATTGGTGACTACCACCTAAAATCCCATATGTTTTCTATCGACATGGGTGGTTGTGACATTGTGTTGGGTGCAGACTGGCTAAGAAATTTGGGTCCCATTCTCATGGATTTTAAGGCATTAACCATGCAATTTGACCAGGAAGGCCACCAATATAAATTCCAAGGCATCACTGCTGGTTCACGTGAGGTCATTAGTTCCCATCACATGGAAAATCTGCTCAAAAAAGGTCATTCTGGTGTCATTGCCCAACTCCATGCCATACAAGCAACAAAGACACCCCCGATACCACATGACCTCCAAGATCTCCTTTCTAAACATCAAATGGTATTTTCCACTCCCCAAGGACTCCCTCCTTCCTGCGGTGTTCATGATCATTCCATTCCCCTTGTACCCAGAATCCCAATATCCGTCCATATCGCCACCCCTTTTCACAAAAAAATGAAATTGAGAAAATGGTCCAGGAACTCCTTAATGTAGGAGTTATCCACCCTAGTACGAGCCCTTACTCTTATCCTGTAGTCATGGTCCTGAAGAAAGAAGGTTCTTGGAGAATGTGTCCTGACTTCCGTGCCCTCAACAAACTGACCATTAAAGACAAATTTCCCATTCCTTTCATTGATGACCTCCTGGATGAATTGAGTGGCGCCCAATTCT
>ML788667.1:60443-73224 GCA_009831015.1 Picea engelmannii
ATGGCCTCAGATCTATCACTAAGACACTGGTATGGTTACATTATTGTCTTGATAGATGCTATTGTTTGATATGTTGTGAATGCTTAGGGAATTCTTGGTATGGATTCTATGATGTGGCTCAATTTGGTTGATTTGATGGATGGGGTGAGAAACACTCTTGTGATTTAGTAGTGACATGATTGTTATGGTATACTAGTTATTTATACATGATTAAGATAGCATTCATATTGATTTGATGTGGAGCATGAGCAAGCTATTGGAGAGCTTGGATGTGTTGTGATTGGCTGTGGGTCAGTTTGGATAGTGGAAGATAGAAGGGTTCTAAGCATATGAAGAAAAGAAAAACCCTAGTTGCTTAGAAGCATACGCTTGTTGCATTATACACTGGCCACGTTCACACGCGGGTTGTAGTGAGCCAGGGCACGTTCACACGCGGGCTGCACTACTGATAGGTCGCGTACCTGTTGATAGATTGATATCTGTTGAGGATTGTTGCCTCATCTCAGTTGATGCCGAGGGTGTAAGCTGAGTCTTGCATATAGAGCTGGTGCTCGTGTAGAGTTGTATTCTATCCAGTTGTTGCTGATAAACCCAAGGATTGTAGTCCGTAATAAAAAGAAAAGTGTACATACATCTTGTGTTATTTGTGTCCATTATGATGATGACTTGTTGATGATATATTGTTGATATATGTTGTTGATATGTGCCTACATCTAACTGGTTATAAATGACAACAATGGGTAATGAATAAATGTTGAATGCTAATTGATAAGTTTTGTGCAAGAGGGAAGTTTTTAAAAAAAGAGCCCCACACTCATTCACCCCCCCTCTAAGTGTGGTAGGTGTGTCCAACACTTCTCAATATCCCGGTATCTGAAACTCCAAAATTGATTTATTTCCCAGTCTGTGAAATTCTTTGTTGGTGTGCCTATTTTGGGTTTCAGGTTTTTGAGGTTTCGCATTTCATGATTCTGGGACTCCTGATGATGAAGAGTCTTGACTCTTCCAACTCCCGGTATCTAAAACTATCCTCCTGCCTTCAGGATTTCGTAACCCTGCTTCACCTTGCTCTTTAAAGAACGTGCAGGTTCTCCTGGATCCAACGTCGGTCGAACCTTGGGCTCAGATATGACGTTCATCAGGAATTATCAATGGGATCCAAAGATCACTGTCGCTTCTCCTCCCGGGCTTTCATTGTCCCTGTTTTTCCATCGTTGCATACTCTGATCTTGTCATCAATGACAATCACACCTGCCATCAATGATAATCACAACAAAGATCTCGACAACTTGTTTTCCTTCTTAATTAAATGTTGATATGTCATATCCCTACCTCCACACTTGCATCTTTGACCTTGAAGGCAATGCTCTTGCATCACACTGGGATCAGATCACAGAAAAAAATAGAAAAACAGTGTGGGGACAAGAATGGAAAGGGGACGTACTATTGGGTCTAGGGGAAGAATTTATAGAAGCATGGAATTATTATATCAGAGCTCTAAAAAAAGGACACATCTAGATAATAGAAAAGGAAGATGAAGTGGTATGGAAACAAAGTCCCCTTGGAATTCATACGCCAAAATACATATATACACAAATAAACATTGACATACTCCAATAGGAACCTTCCTAGTGGTGGAAAGGTAATTGGAAAATAAAGTGTCCCTTAAAATCATGTCTTTTCTTGTGGTGTCTGATTAAAAATAAGGTTTCAACTTGGGATAGAATGAAACTTAGAGGAATGGAAGGACCAGGGTAGTGTCCACTTTTCAAAGGCACTGAGGAAACTAGAATTCACTTTTTTTTAGTATGTCCTTTTACACACTAGACGTGGACTGAATGCATAAGAGAACATCAACATGATTGTTTATGGGATGGTCAGACCATTGAAGAGGCTTGGCAAAAGTGGTTGCAAGATCCAAAAAATCTCAATATAAAATCTCTTACTTTTCTAACAAATTGGGGTGTGTGGTTAACTTGGAATTATATAATCTTCAAAGAGAAATCTTCCATTCCAAAATGCATTGTTTCTCAAAGACTTAGAATTATTTTTCACTTCCCACAAGGGAAGGATACCCCCCCGACAAGGCAAGTAATGGAGGAATCAGTGGATCATTTGAGGCCATGGGAATTATTTTATGGAGCCTCACAAAATGAGGGCTTGTTGTGTGGTGGGGATGTATTTTTACACCTTTTAGGCTCATGTCTCTTTAAAATTAAATGGGGATTTTTTACAAAATAATTCCCCTGCAGACAGGTGAATCTTCCCTTGGAGTACAGACCCCTCTACCAATACATAAAACTACCATTGGACACTACCATTCCTATGTAAGTTTTAAACCTGTGAAGTAAAGAAATGGATACAGAGTCTTAAGAAAAACATAAACTAATAAATGGCTCATACACATAGTACGCATGTATTTACAATGGAAACCCTTAATTGGGAGAAAACCAACCTTCCTTGGTGCCACACCTTTCAACTCTTCATTGTATTAATTTCACCATTCACCATAAAATATATATACAGTATTTTAGGTATTTTGTAGCTACCAAAAACCTAATCCCTTAATATAGGATTAATTTAGAAAACCACTAAAAATAGAAAAATCCGCTAAAATATCAAAAACCGCCCCCCAAAAAATTTGGGGCGTTTCCTTGAATGTTGCGCATAACCAAGGGGGGCCAAACTTGTCCCCCCAAGAGAGAACCCAACACAAATGACACAAAGAGTGAACAAAGTTGGTATCTTTGGAAGCAGTTGTCAAATCTGACGTGCCCACACACATACATGCAAAGAATATAACACATACCCAAAATTCTCCCACTTGTTTTTTTCTTTGCATACAAGGGATCACAAGATTACATAGTCAACAATCCAGGGAAACAATGACCATTTTTACTCTACACCAGGAGAACTTCTCTGTTCTGATAGACTTTGTTAATGAATCTGCAACATTCTTCAAATTGTCAACCTTTCCCAACAATACCTTCTTTTCTTCAACCATGTCTCTCACAAAGTTATATTGAACATCAATATGCTTTATCTTTGAATGATAAGAAGGGTTCTTTTCCAGGAAGATTGCACTCTCACTGTCACAATCTAATCTCACTACTTGTTGTACCAACCCAATACCTAAACATAATCTCTGTAACCATATTGCTTCCTTCCATGAGTGGCTTCCATGTATTCAACTTCTATAGTTGAGAGTGCCACTATAGCCTGTCTTTTGTTCATCCAACTAATTTCTCCTCCAAATAGGTTAAACACATACCCACTTGTAGATATTCTATGATCCATATCTCCAGCCCAGTCTACATCAACAAACCCATGTATGTCCAACACTTTGTCCAATCCTGGTCTTCCTTGGTAGCACAATCCATAACTGGTAGTGCCACACAAATACCTGAATACCCTCTCTACTATTGTTGAATGCTCCTTCTCTAGTTTTGACATATACCTGCTCAAAAATCCCACTACATGTGCAAATTCTGGTCTAGTATAAACCATTCCATACATCAAAATTCCAACTACACTGGCATACAGAACATGGGACATGTCCTCTTCTTCTTCCTATGTCTTGGGACACTGATATGCAGATAACTTTACACCTACAGGAATAGAAAACTTGACCGGTTTACTTCCATGCATATTAAAACTCTGCAATATCGTCTCAACATATTTTCTCCGATTCAACCAGAATTTCTTGTTTGCAAGATCTCTTTTAATCTGCATTCCCATAATGAATATAGCAGCACTGAGATCCTTCATGTCAAATTTGGAGGATAGTTGTGATTTCACCTCCTTGATAACATCCATGTTATTTTCTACCAACAATATGTCATCAACATACAACACTACATAAATGAAGTGATTACCAACATGCTTGGAATATACACATTGATCATCCCTGCTTCTCACAAATCCCAATCCAAGGATGTATGTGTCAAACTTTTGGTACCACATTCTAGGTGATTGGTTCAGACCATATAGTGACTTCTTTAGCTTACATACCATCTGTTTCTTTCCCTTCACTACAAATCCTTATGGCTGCTTCATGTAGATTTGTTCTTCCATATCCCCATGTAGGAATGTTATCTTCACATTCATTTGTTCCACTTCAAGATCAAAAGAAACATCAATAGATAAAATAAATCTAATAGAAGTTAACTTGGAAATAGGAGAAAAAACCCCCCCAAAGTCAATTCCCTCTACCTGGGAATAACCTTTTTCTACTAACCGAGCTTTGTATTTCTCCACTTTTCCTTCAGTATTGAACTTCTTCTTAAGAAACCATTTTCTACCAAAAAAAATGCTTTCAGCTGGCAACTCAATGAGATCCCATGCCTCATTCTTATCCAAGGCATCCATTTCTTCAACCATGGCCTTCTTCCATAGTTTACTATCCTTTTAATTCACTGCTTCCTTGACAATTCTATGACTATCATCAGTAATAGATAAAGCAAAAGTAGAATTAAAATCAGGTGGACTATAACTTTCTAGTTTCCTTATTTCCCTCACTGATCTCCTCAATACTAGGGTATGAGTTTCCTCTTCTTATGCTTTGTCTTCTTCAGTTGATTCAAATTTTGCATCATCCAACTCAAACTCTATTTTCTCAGGTTCTTCTTGCCTTGGCAGGAATTTATGTTTGGGAACATCTTTCACCTCTCTAAAAACAACATCCTGATTGTAAACAATCTTCTTAGTTTCTAGTTTCTAAATATTATAACCTCTCACACCATCTTTATAACCAATAAAGATACACTTTTCAACTTTACTATCCATCTTACTCCTATTTAAGTTTGGAACATGTACATAAGAATCACAGCCAAACACTTTGAGATGCTCAAGAGAGGGTTTCTTACCAGTCCATACCTCATGTGGTGTTTTATCACCCAACACTAATGAGGGTGATTGATTGACCAGGTAACATGTTGTACCCACTACCTATGCCCAAAATTTATGTCCTAACTCGGTACCACTAAGCATGCTCCTTGCTTTTTCCATCAGTGTCTTGTTCGTCCTTTCTACAATGCCATTCCATTAAGGTGTGTATGGAGTAGTCTTCTACCTTTCTATACCACACTTCTTACATAATTCTTCGAATTCATTTCCAAAGAATTTTCCACCATTATCTATCCTCAATACCTTTATTTTCTTCTTTGTCTGATTTTCTACTAGAGCCTTAAACTCTTTAAATTTATCAAATACCTCATATTTATTTCTAAGAAAGTAAATCCATTTGTTCCTTGAGAAATCATCTATGAATGAAACATAATACATAGATTTACCTAGTGATGGAACAAGAACATGTCCAAACACATAACTATGTATCAACTCTAAGATCCCCTTTGCTCTTGTAGCACCAGATGGGAATCTTACTCGATTTTGTTTACCACATATGCAATGTTCACAGAAATCAAAGTCCAGAGTGCAATTATACATACCTTCAACCATACCTTTACCATGTAGTGTTTGAAGTCCCTTTTATCCAATATGCCCCAGTCTTTGATGCCACAACATGGTCTTGTTTCCAGGGAAAGTATTGGTTTTGTCTTCTTTATTTATCTTCTCAGGGACAACAAAACTTTTACACCCATTATTATAAGTTCTTCCCAACAAATTGTACAAAGTTCCACACCAAACTCCCCTCATCAACACCATTGATTCTTGTAACATTTTGCAAATGCCCTTTCCCAATACAGTATCCACTCCAACATCATCCAACTTGCTTACATATATTAGGCTCCTGGCTAGTTTTGGAATGTGTATAAC
This sequence comes from Picea engelmannii, assembly GCA_009831015.1. Classification (NCBI taxonomy): domain Eukaryota; kingdom Viridiplantae; phylum Streptophyta; class Pinopsida; order Pinales; family Pinaceae; genus Picea; species Picea engelmannii. Next base: position 66,219 of record ML788667.1, read on the forward strand.
CCCAGGGAGAGTTCTAATCCTTCCATCGTTTAGCATCAACTTAACCCTTCCATGTCCCATGATTTTGGTTTTTGAGTCATCTCCTAGGAATACATCACCACCATCATATTTTTCATTTTCACAGAACCACTCCCTATGAGGAGTCATATGATATGACGCACCTGAGTCTATCAACCATACACCACGGTCTGCATGTGTACCTGTAGATTCTAGGTAAAAGTCACCTCATTCTTCAGTGGAGGTTTTCTCCTCTGTGGAAGAGGTATTATCAGATCCCTTTGGTTTATCAACCTTCTTATACTTGCAATCTTTCTTATACTGCCCTGTTTTACCACACTTCCAACATTTCCTCAAATATTTTCCTGGAGACTTAGATCTACCTGTAGATTTATATCTCCCCCCCAAATACTTACCAGGATTCTTGTCTTGGGTATGACCTCTTACAAATAAAGAATCTATGCTCTGACAATCCATGTGTTTCCACCTCATCTCTTCAGATAACAAGGATGCAACTACATCCTCATACTTCAATGCAGATTGAGTGGTACTACCAATTGATAAAATAAAATTATTCCAGGAGTTTGGCAAAGAACATAACAAAGTAATACACTTATCTTCTTTTGCAATCGTAATATTAATAGAGACAAGTTGACTCAATGGAGTATTAAAGGCATTTAGATGTTCTATCACATAATCTCCATATTCGATCCTAATATGATACAACTTCTTTTGAAGAAACAACTTGTTTACCAGGGACTTTGATTGATACAATTTCCCTAACTTATCCCATAGTTCCTTGGTTGTAGATTCTCCCGAGACATTCAACAACACTAAATCTACCAGGTAGAGTCGAATAGTACTCCTTGCTCTTCTATCCAACTTCTCCCAATCAACTTCCTTCGACATACCAGTAGGTTGTGTACTAGTAGACTGTGTGCCAGTAGACTCTATACAGGTAGGTTGTGTACCGGGATCCAAAATGATCCATTGTTCTTTGTCTACAAGAAGGTCCTCCATCTTGAGCTTCCATAGCTCAATTTTTTTATCGTTGAACTTTTTTATCTTGATTCTAGAAGAGCTCACCATTCCTCTTTCTACCCTAGAATAACCACTGCAAAATCTCCCACTGAACCCAGATTTATCACAGACCCAAGATAAAATTGATCTATTAATACCGAGCCAAACCCTCAGCAAAAAAGGCATCCCCCTGAAGCCAAAAATGAGCTCTGATACCACATGTAAGTTTTAAACCTGTGAAATAAAGAAATGCATACAGATTTTTAAGAAAACCATAAATTAATCAATGGATTAGACACATAGTACACAAATATTTACGCTGGAAACCCTTAACCAGGAGAAAACCATCCTTCCTTAGTGCCACACCTTTCAAATATTCATTGTATTCAACTCACCATTCACAATACAATATATATATAATATATTAGGTATTTCGTAGCTACCAAAAACCTAATCCCTTAATCCGAGATTAGTTTAGAAAATCGCTAAAAATAGAAAAATCTGCTAAAATAGAAAAAAAAGCCCAAAAAAAAACATTTCGAGGTGCTTCCCCGAACGTTGCGCATAACTAGGAAAGGGGGGGGGGGGGGGACTTCCCCCTCTGCCATAACCACCCCAGGAAATCTCCTAGTGTACATGACATAAAGAGTTAACTAATTTGGGATCGTTAGATGCAGTTGTCGAACCTGACGTGCCCACACACACACAAGAAAATAATATAACACATACCCAACATCCTATAGATTAAATTTATCCATCGAAAAAGAGAGGAGGGATAGTATGAAGTACCTCACTTTTGAAGTTTGTCCAAACTGCTCCAATCTGCGAGTTCCGAATAGTAACTGCAATGGAAAACAAAATACAAACAACTATCTCCTACTCTAATGGATTAGTCAAAATCAAACTATCTATGAAGATTAAAACAAGCATAAACAAGTACATCTAAACACATACTTGAAGGAAATAGGCCAATTATATTGATGGGAACTTTAAAAAGGAAACTTACAATCTTCAGATGATGTTGCAACAACCTCTCCAAGTCCTCCTCATCCAACCCTTGCTCGAAATATCCATGATCAGAATAAAAATGCTTTGTTGATTATTTTATCTCCTTTGTTCACCATGAGAATGACTCCATTTATAGCCTTTGAGGGGCTCAACCACCTTGGTTATATTTGGGATTAGTTGAGTATATCACTCCAATAGTTGTGATATCTCCCTTAGATGCATCCTAAGGGTTAGATTCAAGCCAAACCAACTCGATCCATTCATATTTGTCCTTATAAGAAAAAGGGATTTCTTCCAAGATTTGCTCAACCAATTGGACTCTCCCTTGCTATGGGAAACATAGTGCTACAAATATCCCTTATATATAGATAAAGAGCACTAGCGCTCCCTGTGTTTGAGCATGGGAACATTGATCTTCCAAAAAGTTTCCAAGATGCCCAATTCTCATTGAAAAACCTTTGTTCCGACTGTCTGATGATAGAGCTTCTCCATCTAACTTGTTTTAGGGGTTGTATCAATTGTTTTCAAGGTCTCATTTGCGATGAGACACTTACGACACTTGCGAAAAAAGTGAGACACTTACGATAATGAGAATGTAACATTATCTAAGTGAGGAATTTTGATGTGTAATAGGATTGAGCCCTAGAACAAACATTTTCACTGAGCTAATGGCATTAAAATTGCTACTAACTTTTGTTGCGGAAAAAGGGATATCCAATCTTCAAAGTTTAGGTGACTCAATGGTGATTATAAGATGGATAAGGAAATAAAAAAAGTGTAACAACATCATACTTTTATCACTTCTTAATGAAGTTTTTTAAATTCTGGACACTTATTCAAATTTATCTATTCGCCATGTATACAGGGAAAGAAACAGTGCGGTCACCAAACTCTCTAAGGAGGGTATTCCCTTGCCTCATGGGAAGTGGCATATACTTGAATTCATAGAAGGTTCAAATTTTGAATAGTATCACCATCCTTTTATAGAATAAGGGGGGCATGCTAGCCTAGATTCACAGTCTTTATTTCTGCCAGATTTTTTGTTATGGAATTATTGTTAGGGAGTTATCTTCAAGCACCAAGAAGACAACTTTAATGTAGAGGTTCTCTATTTTGTTTGGGTCATGAACGCATTTTAGTCAATGGGTAAATTGTTTTTGATGTTGATACACATGTTTACTATTTTGTTTGGTCTCTTCAGATTAAGGCTTCCACATCGTAGTCAGTCTGTAGGTTTTTGGTTGGCGGCACAGACTTCTAGTTTAGACCAATAGATGGTAATTTTTGTACCGGTCTATTTAAAACAATGGATATTGGTGAACTATGTGTTTATTTGAAGCATCGACTCCTCTTAACGAGGCATCATGTATTATTATTTTTTCTTAGGTCATCCTCATTAGGAGATATTAGAAAGACTAAATGCATGAGTCCTTATTCATTCTTCAGAATGTAAATTTTCTTTTCAGATGAAATAAAATTTATGTTTTTTTCTTTGGAAAAAAAATGTTTGTAAATGACGGTTTCTTATTTTATTTATTTTCAATATCAATTCCTTTCATACTCCCACTTTACATAAAAAAATTATAATTCCCAATACCATTTTTCATTTTAATTCTTGTTCTTCCCCCTTTTATATAAATAAATTTAAGGATTTTGATGGAAGGATAGTAGACATATTAACAATTTATCTTAATGACACTCGACACATAATTGAACCAAGCAGTGAACAAATGGATTGGAATGGCATATTGTTGACGTTTGAATCGGTTAAGATTAAAAAAACAACCTCACAAGTATGTGAATCATCCTGCGTTTTTATAGAGGTGGTACTCCTCTATATATTCTTCAAAGATTTATCTTTAAATATCTCACGTCAATAACTTGAAAAATAAAAGAATGCTAGATAGAAAACTCTGGATCTTTATGAACCAAATAAATTTAAAATTTTGTTGACTGAAAAATAAAAATACAAACATCAAAGAATTTCCTAAGAAAGGGACTAGGAATATTCACTCATAAATTATAACATTTGCAGAAATATAATACATAAATAACAATTATAGAAAACATAATACTAATCTCACATCCATCACATAATTCAAATATTTTTTATCACATTCAAGGAAGGGAATATATATTCCCATGTATGAGATAACATTAAAAGAGTATTTTCATTGAAAACATAATAGAATACGAGAAAACTTTAAATATCCAATGCTCAAAACTTAGAGTTCAAAAGATATTATTAAAGTTTATCCCCAAATTAGTTCTCTGGGAATTTTTCAAAAAACAATATAGTCTTTGATAGTATTAAAAATTAAATTTCATTCATCCAAATATGGACTGGGATCAGGCTCCTGTGGATCGTAAAATAAAGATAAGAAATAGGAACAAGGCAGGACCTGAAAGGAATACAAAACAAAAATATCAGAAAATCGGTTATGTTTTTCTTAACAGATAAAAAGAAATTGGATGACTTCTTAACATGAAGAGAAACAAATTGGGAAGAATGTGATATTCATTACTCACTATGATGGAATCTCTTGATCATTTTGTGGTTGATGTTTCTCTTATATTCTCCTTGGTGGCAGTTTCATGACCGGTACCAACCACTTCTATTTGACCATCTTTAGTAATTTTGATTACAACTAAATTTAACCAATTCTCAATGTATTCACGCATAGGAGCAACGATTGTCTCTTGTTTAAATATTATTTCAAATAATGTATTTTTATAATTCTCTAAGATCAATTGATTTTTTTTAATGTAACTCCAATGTCTTCATTTTTATTTACATATTCTACAAACCAAATTTTAATTTTCTGCTCCATATACTCGGTCATGTTTTTGAACTTCTTCGCTGATATGCCCTTTAATATTTCTACATGTTCCTCAAATTGTTTTCTTGTCATGAGAATATAAATTGAAATCAATTTAGGATCTTGTACTTCACCAGTAGTTATTGCAAGGTCTAACTCAACCATCTTCAAATAAGCTTCCCCCTTTTTAACACTTAGAACATCAATATCATATAATAGCTCCTTTAAGGTTTTAATTCTCTTCATCCAACATGATTTTAATTGTTTGACACATGTTGGGGATGGAAAATATTTTTCTTTTCTCTTGAGCTTGGTCATACTAGAAATTTTCAGAACAAATGTACTTACAACATATTTATAAAAAACTTCATCATTTTTTAGGTCATATTGTAGTTATTCTCTGAAATTTGGAATTTTGGAACCCAAAGAGACAAAACTACTTGTTAAATCCCATGTCTCTAAAATGAGAGGGGTGAAATCACGGAGGTGGGTAACACTTTCGTCACAATCTGATCTCCAAAATTTCGAAAAACATTTTTTCGGCTGAACTAATAGTATTTTTCGGCCGAAAGATACTTTTTTCAGCTGAACTATTTTTCGGCCGAAAGGTGGAACGTCAAATCGAACGGTACAGTGATGGTATCCTCGATTTGTGTGTAAATATTTAGTCAGACGGATTTTTTCCATCTGGCAATATTCTTTCGGCCGAAAGATATTTCGACCGAAACAATCTTTCGACCGAAGCATCTTTTGGCTGAAAGATTGTTTGACCGAAAGAAGGTTTATATATCAACCACACATCAATTTTCAAATGTTTTTCTAACCTTTTGGCATTTGTGAGCGTTCACGAGTGTTGGTGCAAACATAGGGTGTTTGTGAGTGTTTGTGAGTGTTTGTGAGCATTCGTGAGTGTTGGCTGGTGTTTGGCGGGCCGAGCTTCAGGTGAACATTCATGAGTGTTGGCGGGTGTTCGGCAGGTGAGCTTCAGGTAAGTAACTGTAATTTTTTTTTTTAATTTTAATTTTAATCTGTAGATTGTAACATTAAATTTAATTTTGATTTTTAAATTAAAATCTAGCTTTAGGTGGTGGCCTCTGTGGCCAAGCCGTGGGTATGCCAACGGCTTGGCCATAGGGCTGGCCCCCGTGGCCAAGTCACAGTCTAGTGGACTATGACTTGGCCGCAGGGGCCTAGCCCTATGGCCAAGTCGTTGGCTTCTCCACTATCAACCTCTATTACCTTTCCCCATGATATCAACCTCTACTACCTTCTCCACTATCAACCTCTACTACCTTTCCCCGTGCCTATAAAAGGAGACCTATTCCCCGGTTGTCCTATTATAATCGGGTTAAATTTATTTATGTATGAAGGTTAAATTTATTTATGTCTGAAGGTTAAATTATGTTTCTGTCTGAATATTAAATTTCATTTATGTCTGAAGGTTAAAATTTGTTTCTGTCTGAAGGTTAAATTTCGTTTATGTCTGAAGGTTAAATTTGTTTATGTCTAAAGGTTAAATCCATTTCTGTTTGAAGGTTAAATTTGTTTCTGTTTGTAGGTTTAATTCATTTATGTATGAAGGTTAAATTCGTTTCTATCTAAAGGTTAAATTTGTTTATTTCTAAAGGTTAAATTTTGTTTATGTCTGAAGGTTAAATTCATTTATGTTTGAAGGTTCAGTTATTTCGAATTCTAATTCAGTCTGAAGGTTAAATTTAGAATTTTGCTTCTCTCTGAAAGCTATTTCAAATTTTAGTTCCGTCTAAAGTTTAATTTATAATTATTCCTTTAGAGTGTAATAAACCAATCCGGTTTAGTTATTTCGATCTAAAGGTTTAATTTAAAATTTTGTTTCTGTCTGAAGTTATTTCGAATTCTAATTCAATGTGAAGGTTAAATGTAGAATTTTGCTTCTGTCTGAAAGCTATTTCGAATTTTAGTTCCGTATGAAGTTTAATTTAGAATTATTCCTTTAGAGTGTGATAAACCAACATCAAACCTATATCTAATCCTTTTAGTAGTTAAAGGAAAAATTTAGGAACATGAAATCAAAATTAATGAGTGAAGAAATATATGTTTAATCATTTGTACCAAGGATGTGCACTTGTAAGAATCACCAACTCCTAAGCATGAGACAAATGGTAAACAACAACTTGCACAAG
>ML788667.1:83118-116204 GCA_009831015.1 Picea engelmannii
AAAGGGGTAGAGAAATTGGGATCATGATGATAGGGGGAGCATGAGTGTTGCCATCAATGACAAAGGGGGAGATTGTTGGAAGATTGGTTGTTGTCATTGATGTCAACCCTAGTCATGGGTTTTGGACCGCAAGATTGATGAAGATATTTGGACATGAAGGAAAATGCACATGAAAATACAACACCCATGGATGGATAGTATACATCATGTTGTTTCTGGTGGTATGTGGCACGTCACATGGATCCTCATGGTTGATGAGAAATGAATTTTTGAAGATGACAAAGTGAATTGAAGAAGGAAGTATATGTAGGCCCTGCAGATAATTAAAGAAAAGAATTACAAAATAAAAAAGTGTCAGGTCGGCCCTAATGTTAAAAGGAAATGACATAAATGGTATAAATAAACATCATTATACATTCATTTGATACAAGTCGAATTTCAGAGGTAATAAGAAGAAAAGAAGGCCGGATTTCAAGGGAGGATGAAGTCTTTTGGTGATGTGTTCTAAGGTATGTTATTTTCAGGTCATCTTACCATTTTTGCTATCACTTTTTTTCTAGAATGATTCAGATGGTGAAATCACTATGGTATTGAGAAGACATATCAAAGTACCTCTGGTAAAAGGTTCAACTCTTGATTCACTATAATTATGGAGATACACTTTGTGGAAGATAGGGTTTGTGACCAGTCCTGAAGCTAGTCAATAAACAGGTGTTCCGGGTAAAATAGTCATAACTTCTTCATAGAGATTCCAAATTAAGTGGCACAAATTTCATTGGAAATATTACAGACTTTAGTTTCTTGTGGGAAAGTTTCAGAATCATATGTTAATTATTGAGCGCGGGGCATTCTGTGCAAGTTCACTCTCTTGAATAGACCAGAATTGAATAAAGTCTACCATTCTTTCTATAACCTCCTTTTGGGGAGGATTCAAGGAGTGAAAATTGGAGGAGTTTCAGAGAATACATTGAGTAATATTATCTATAGGATCAAATTACTCCAAGAATTGAAGAATTGTATAAATTGAAGAAGTCTCATGAAGCATTATCAGGTTCTATGTGATGATCGGTCGATGGTGATGATTTAATGTAAAGTTTTATTATCTCTCATATATTCTTGGATGGAAGGAAGGGGCAAGGATGGAGAGTTCAAATATCTCTTGATATTGGAGGATTGTATCTTCCTCTTGGAGGTTTATCCCTCTCTTTACATTTGGAATTTGTAGCTACCTTTGGAAGTCATTACTTCCCTTAAACAATAACTATTGATTATTTCTCATATATTGTGCATGGTGTATTGTGGTGTATTGGTGTAACTCTTATGCTATTGTTCATTTATCATTGGATATAATTGAATGGTTTAAGTATAAGTTGAAAAAGGTTTTAAATTGTACTTGATACTGATTCACCCCCCTCTCAGTATCAACACAGCTAGCAGGCTGAAGGGAAGAAAAAACAGCAAAAGAAGGGTAAGGGGGATAAGAAACCCACCAATAATGTTGGTGGGGGAAACACAGAGAGAAATAAGTCGAAGTATCCATTCAACCTCTGTGTGGAAGACCACCCAACTCACCTGTTCCCTCTAATTGCGAAGGCCCAAAAGTTATTGGCACAGCAGCAGCGTGCAGTGTTAACGAACCCATTTCCTCACGGGAAAAATTTAACTCAAGCCTCTGCGAATGCGGATGGGGGAAGTCAGGGACCCCCTTCATCATCTAGCAATCCCTCGACTTTGAATGTATATATGTTGAAAGGTGAATCCCACATAGCTACTAGGGCACATGATTACGAAATGCCAAGTACTGTCGAAAAGGGAAAAGAAGCCGAAAACCCATCTGTTCCTCTCCAAATTGAGAGAACGATGGGTGAAACAATGACACACATCCTGAAAGGGGCGTTCAAGAAATATTTGCATAATCCAAACGCAAGGGCCGCCCAGAACTACTTTGTGGTGGAGGATTTGTCACAAACCCCTTGCACGATGTCTGCTTTGGAGGTCCTCCAGAGCTGCCCTTCACAGAGAAAGGCTATGTTAGTCACCTTAGGATCTGCCGAGACATGTAATCTGGGAAATATCATGCTTGATACAACCAACTTGAAACCTAATCTCCCATACCACATCGCATTTCAGATAGTAGTGGCTCACCCCATGAAATCATCTATCTGGAATATTTTTCGTACGATGGTTGATGATGGCGCCTCGACATGTGTGATGTCGTTGACGTGTTGGAAATCCATTGGCCAACCTGTTCTGTCTCCTTCACCTACTCTTCTCATGACTTTTGATGGTCGTTCTTTCATACCACATGGAATCATTCCTTCTTTCCCCATGTAGTTAGGAGGGAAGACCGTGTGCGTTGAAGTTGAAGTGGTCGATGCGCCTCTCGACTACAACCTCATGTTAGGAAGCAGTTGGACATATTCCATGCATGTAGTGGTCACCACAATTTTTCGGGTCTTGTTGTTTCCACACGAGAGTCGAATCATGACCATTGATCAATTGTCTTTCTCTAGACCTGACCCTTCATCGAGGGTATCCACTGTCCCAATGATTGATAACACATAGTCTGGTGTCGTCAACATGGGGGTTGGTTTGTGCCCACCTCTCATGAGTAATTTAGATTACCTACCTCCTTCTCACGATGTCAAAATGATATCGGTTGTCTCCGACAAGCCTAAGGCTAAAATATTTTCAGTGTCGTCGTTCACACAACTTACTTTAATGATATATGGATTCTTCCTTCCCCATCAGCCATGATGGAAGGGACAGGGCACCATGGAATGTCCATGCCCTTGTCCATGACAGAATTTTTGTACTCTATAGTCCAACAAGATTCAGCCGACCCCGATCTGACTCCTACACCGGAGCCAGATCCAGTTCTTGAGCCTTCCTGGGCTCAAGGTTCCCTTGCCACTACTGATTCCTTAGACTTGGTATTTCCCTCTGACGAGGTGATTTTAGAGGAATTGACTGGTCCAGACAGACCCTAGGATGATCTCCATCATAGATCATACTTCCTCCCAGAGTTAGGAAGATTAGAGGCAGGAGAATTTGTGTTGACTATGACTGGAGATAGGTCTTGTCCTATTAATCCTCTGGCTACGCACACAGTCTATGCTGAGGGTAATATGACAACCATCACTAAAATGATACCTATTGATATCTCTAGAACCGTCATGGAGAATGTCTTCATCGGAGCGGACTGTTCCCCTGAGGAGATTCAAATCTATACAGATTTATTTAAATAATTCTGCGAGGTTTTTGCCTGGTCTTATGAGGAAATGTCAGGCATTGATCCAAGAATCATTGAACATGAAATCATGACTTACCCTAACGCCAAGTCGGTCCAGCAGAAGCTTCATCCAGTTAATCCTCAGAAAGCAGCAACTATTAAGGCTAAAGTAGAGAAACTACTCAAAGTTTGTTTCATCTACCCCATCCAATTGACTCAATGGGTGTCGAATCCCGTTCCAGTCAGCAAAAAGTAGGGTACGATTCGTGTATGTATGGACTTCTGTGATTTGAACAAGGCCTGTCCAAAGGATAATTTCCCCACTCCATTTATTGACCAGATTGTCAATGAATGTGCAAGCTCCAAGGTATTTTATTTCATGGATGATTTTTCGAGATACAATCAAATACAGATCAAACCTGACGATCAACATAAAACAACTTTTATCTATTCGTGGGGTACATTTGTTTGTCACAATATGCCTTTTGGACTAAAGAACGTTGGAGCTACTTTTCAGCGGGCCATGTATTTGTATTTCCATGATCTCAAACACCTATTCAAGGCTTACTTGGATGATTTAGCGTCATGATCTCGCAAGAGAGTTGATCATCCCACACACCTCTGACTTATCTTTGAGCGATGTCGCTACTATCAAATTCGATTGAATCCAAACAAATGCAGCTTTTTGAGTGATGTCAGGTCGTATGTTAGGTTTCATTGTTTTGACAACAGGGATCATGGTCGATCCTTTAAAGGTTGAGGTGATAGTTCAGTTGCCTCCCCCGTGCACAGTCCCTCAGCTTCAGATTTTACATGGAAAAGTGAAATTTTTACTGCGTTTCATCGCAAACTATGGCGAGATCACAAAAGGGTTCATGCATTTACTAAAGAAGGGTGTTCCTTTACATTGGGATGAACCACTCAATTCTCTTTCGAAGCGTTGAAATGTGCCCACACATCTTCCCCCCTGCTTCGACCACCTAATTATAATAAATATTTTTTACTGTATTTGGTTATTGTAGAGTCGACCATCAACATGGTCTTGGTTCAAAAGACGATTTACTTGAAGAGCACGTGATTTATTACCTGAGTAGAGGCCTGGTTGGACCAAAACCCAACTACTCCCATGTTGATAAACTTGGGTTGGCAACAGTTCATGTTGTCCAATGATTCGGTCACTATATCATGTTTTGCAAGACCATTGTCATTGTCGTTGTGAATCCATTCCAATATGTGTTGACACAATGCATAATCAGAGAAAATATTAGCAGATGGATAGTTATCCTCCAAGAATTTGACTTGGATTTTGTTTTGGCAAAATCCAAAAAGTCGTTGGTCTTTGCAAAACTCATCTCTGAACTTCCAGTCGAGTCAGGTGATGTTATACCCAAAGAGTCACTTATTAAAGGACATATGTTTTTTATCCCATATTTGGATCCATGGTATCGAGATATACTAGTCTATCTCCAGAATTTGAAGTGCCCCGCCTCTGCTTCTCATGATGAGCGTCGACGTATACGTCATCACGCAAAAAACTATCTTATTCTCGAAGACACTTTCTATCGTTGAGGTATAGATTGCATCCTTCGTCGATGTGTCACCCATGAAGAAGCATAACTCGTGCTTAACAACTGCCACACTGGAGCATGTGGTGGTCATTTGTCTGGGTTGGAAACAACCCAAAAGATTATACAAGCTGGTTACTATTGGTTGACGTTAATCAAAGATTGTGTTGAATCATTCAAGAAGTGCCACCCATGTCAGATCTTCTCATGGAAGATGAGGGCACATCCTGCTCCCATGTTTCCTATCATCACAGTTGGCCCCTTCACCAAGTGGGGGATTGATTATACTACATGCCACCCCCCCTCAGCTAGGGGGCACCATTATATCATCGTAGTAGTAGACTACTTTACCAAGTGGGTTGAAGCTATGCCGATGTTCAAGGATGATGGAGAGACAACAACTCTCTTCTTGTTTAATAAGATAATAGCAAGGTTCGGCGTCCTAAAAGAGACTATCACTGACCATGGCAGTCACTTTCAGAACAAAATGATGTCTGAATTAACATCAAATCTTGGGTTGAGGCAACAACACTCATCACCTTATTACCCACAAGTGAATGGTCAGGTGGAAGCTATGAATAAGTCACTCAAGACCATTCTACAACAAACGATCAATTCAACCAAGTCAAATTGGAATTTGATGTTATACTCAACATTATGGGCCTACCAAACGTCTGTAAAGACTGCCACTGGTTTCTCACCTTTTCAGCGTGTTTACGGGTTGGAAGCAGTCTTTCCTATAGAATTCCAGATCCCATCTCTTAAGTTGGCAGTACAGTTATTGCAAGACACTTCACCGCTTGAGGAACGCTTATTGTATCTCGAGAAGCTTGATGAGAAATGATGTGATGCAACCTTGGCTAACGAGGCTCACAAGCAAAGAGTCAAGTGCCAGTATGATCGGTCTGTTTGTCCTCGGATGTTCTCTGAAGGTGACCTTGTCCTGGTCTATGACCAAGACAAGGATCCCCTAGGGGCAGGAAAATTCAAACCCATGTGGTTCAGACCGTTCATCGTGAAGGAAGTTTTAAAGAAGGGTGCTTACCGTCTGGTTTATTTTGAAGAGAAATCTTTAGCGGAGCCTAGAAATGGGCTCTATCTCAAGAAGTATTACTGGTAGGTGGGTCGCCTTGGGTGACTTCTTGTATATATGTATAATTCTTATACATTTTTAGTTTTTGTCTTTTTAGTTTTATGGACGTGTCATTTTGATGTCATCTTTTCACTGTGGCAGATGTCAAGTGAATCAGACGTGTTCATTGGATTTGCAGATAGTGCTAGCTAACACACTCGGAGACTTGCTTCCACAGCTTAGGTGATTTTCACACCTCAAGGCCAGTTGTTATCTTCTAGAGGTATCTGTTTAGGTGACACCACAAACAATGTTGTTGAATACAGTGCAGTAATAGAGTTGCTTCATGACGCCTTGTCGCATGGTATCTCTTACCTTCGGGTCTACCTAGATGCACAATTGGTTATGTCCTAGTTAAATGGGGTTTACCGCGTTTACGATCCTACTCTACATCGACGATTTCTTAGGGTACGTCTCTTAGAATGTTGTTTTGATTACATTACGTATATCCATGTTCCTAGGAGATTGAATCAAATGATAGATACTCTAGCTAATCAAGTATTAGATTGGCATATTGCACACATGTAAAGAGAAATCACACACATACACATGTAAATACATTTGTAAATAAATGTAACCCATAAGACATAAAAAGATGTANNATCGAAAGTATCATATTACATAGGTGGGCACAAGCGCCTCAAAAAATAATGAGTCTTGTATACAACATGGGGCTTATGCCCACAAAAATATACCAAGAGTGCCCCCGACACAAAAAACGGTCCACCCTAAGCTAAGCACGAGGTTGGTTGGCCCTGCCATAGTGGAATACAATGTTTTCCAAATGCTGAAATAGCTGACCCAGGTCCATGGCACCCCAACAACGTGAGGCTACATAGATGGCGGGAGATCCTCGATCTCGGTCATAGGCACAATACGAGTGAGTGGGGACATGTTCTGCTCCACTCGTCTCAAAACTCTCTCAGCCTCTCCGACTGGAGGTACACCCGTTGTTTCTACTAATCCGACGACTGCTACTGCTACCTCTTGTCGTGGATGGCACCTGCTCCATGCAAAATCAGTTGGATGCACTAGTCCCATGTATGTCCATAACAGATACATAGTTGTTAGGTGCTCTGGAACACATAAAAAATTATATATATATATAAGAAATTAAAAATGAAAAAAAATTTAAAGAAAAAAGTATCTAACTCTCCTCGCTCCGCTCTGGGAGGTACGGGCATGTCAGGATCTCTGGAGAAGTTGATCCCAACATAGGGGTAGTCCTCTATAGCCGAAATTTGTCGAGGCCACCGGTGAAAAAATGTATCACCAAAGGCCTCGATGGTCCTCCCTCCCCCTTGTCGTGGCAACAAAGTTTCCCACTTGCACACTGCTGGGAAGGAGGTCACATGCCCCCGTATAGTCTCTCGGGGACTAATACTGGGTACCCTATCAAAGAAGAAAGAGAAAATAACAATCCCAAACCTGAAGTTCTTGTTGTTCTACCCATGACACTATGTGAGTTGTCTCTTCATGTACTCTAGCATGGTTGTACTCCAATCGAACACTCGTGCATTTAAGCATTGTACTGCGCAATGCATATGCACCCAGGAAGCCTGATGTAAAGCCATGGATCCAGTGATCCGCCCAATAAGTAAAACTATCACTTTCAGTGATAGGTTGGTGATTTTGTGGATCGGTACCTAGGAACCCAGCTTATCTATTCTGACCTCACAATGTAGTTCGATCAACTCAAAAATGTTGTAAGGCCCAGAGGGAAAAGCACAAAGTTTGATTGGTTCCCCTCTCCTTGAGAGGCCAGTCAGAAAATATGTATCTTTAGTTGTTGGAGTCAATGAATGTCCCTCGAGCATGAAAGCCTCTACATATGGGTGCCAGTAATCCACCAAGGCATTCAACAGCTTAGGTTGTGCCCGCATGAGTGGACACTGAAATAATTTCCACAACCCGCATTGTTTTAATGCGACGACAGCAGCAAGGTATTCCTCGACCATTGAATCAGTGTCTTCCTTCTCTCTCTCTCTCCAATGGACATACATCCTACAAAATTACAAGTTCAAAGGAGAGTCAAATGATGCATTTTCAATTTTTTCATATGTTCAAAGATGTACGCGGGTTGTATTGAGGACAGTCGCGTATATACATGGGAAGAACTTTCACTACCCACATGCATAAGCGGGTTTTGCTTGTACAGCCTGCGTACACACATGGTCGACCTTTTTAAAGGTGTGTGCCCCTCCAAAAAAAAAAAAGGAAAATGGAAATGTAAGAGGGACTAGATTGTACTTACTTGGTCCAAGTGGAAGTTTGTTTCATCCACTGAATTTCTTGGGATCAACTTGTTTCACAAGGGGGTGTTTTTGGCTTTTTGGTCAATTCTCAATTTGCAATGGTGATAATGAGCTGCCAGCCTCTATTTATAGACTTTTTGGCCCTTTTTGTCATTTTTTGACCTCCATTGTCATTTTTTCTAGTTTGAAAATCATGTAACGTGGTTCTTGAGTTTATCATTGGATGTTATGATACACTTTACTTTTGGTTCGGAGAATTTTTTGGGAATTGGGGCACTTTTATGGTCCTTTGGTGAAAAGTCATTTTTTCCAACTTTGTGCATTTAAGTCAGGATTCCACCTCCACTTGTTGCACCTCGTTGTATTTTTCTCTTTACCATAGGATCGACCCCACTGAATTGTGACACAAAACCATCCTTGTTGCTCTAGAAGTGTCATAATTTAGTGGTAGATCCTACCCCCACATGGATTCCCTAAGTATATCTTGGTTGCATTTTGGTGTCCATGCCATCGCTAATGACTATAGGCTCAAGAGTCCTTTAGTCTTGTCTTGATTATGAGTCTGAGCCTTCACATATCTGATATATTATCACTCTCAGCCTCACCATCGGGACTCCCAAAAAACAAATGGGTCTTCTTTTAAGCCCTTTCCAGACCCTCTAAACATGAAAAGATTGTTGAGCGATCTTCTTGCCCTTCACGCTCGCCAAACTAAAATTTGAAGGCACATATATCCGACGGTAGTTTACCCCTTTTTCGGTTTGGATGGTCAATTGTACGAACAAAGGTATACTCTAGGAACTTCAATTCACTAGAAGAGTATTCTCGGGTATAATTTTAACCCTTTTTTGGGCCTAAGGGACTAAATTTATGAAAAAGGAAACCCCACGGAGCCCATAGTTAATCTCTTTTCAGACTCCCTAAAAGTGAAAAGATCGTTGAGTGAGATTGTTTCTTCACACTCGTTAAACCAGTCCAAAAGAACATCCATTACAGAGTCCATAGTTAAGCTCTTTTCAGACTCCTTAAAATTGAAAAGATCATCGAGTGACCTTGTTCTTTCACACTCGTTAAGTGGTTCAGAAAAACATCTACTGGCATGAGTTTACCCCTTTTTTTGGCCTGTAGATTAAGTGGGTAAAAGGCACCTCGGGAGATTCATCTCACTGGGAGAGTTCTCCTCAGTAAATTTAACCTTTTTCGGGCTAAGGAGACTAAATCTAGAAAAAGCCAGCGAGTCCATAATTAAGCTCTTTTCAGACTCCTTAAAATTGAAAATATTTCTGAGTGATCTTGTCTTTATCACACTCATTAAAATGGTTTTGAATAGATGTCTTTTCGGTGCTAATTTATTCCTTTTTCGAACTGACTAGACTATATTCAAAAAAGGTACCCCAGTGGAGTCTTCTTTTGCACTTTTTCAGACTCTCTAAAAATGAAAAACCACTGAGTTTACCTTCTCTGGGCTCGTTTAAAATTACATTGAAGGATGTTATCATTGTGTCCTGTTAACCACATTTGCATTCCTGCGTCTTTGGCCTAATGTTGGCTCCATGTAGCTCTCAACTGAACCTTTGAATCATGCCTTATACGCAAGCCTTGTATCACTTTGCCTTTGCGTCTTGACACCTTGACCTATGGAGGAATTTTCTCAAGTATCCTTTTCCTACACATGTTTCCTTGCTCTGAGCATCAGTGTGTTCCTTGCGCTTGGGACTAGTATGTTTGCGACACTCATTCCTCCTTTATAATGTAGCATTCTTTTATTCTTTTTCAAGCTTTCAAAATATTGAAAAAGACAAAAAAATAAAATATACCCCAAAAAGAGGATGGGAAAAGTATTTTCTTTGTGTAGCATCACAATGAGTCGCCCTTGTACAAAGCACATCCTTTCATTTGTTCGTCAAGATATGGGATTTAATATGACCTTAGGGAGATATTCTCGTAACATAGAGTTGTGTCCTCCTCCGTTTGGTTATTCTTCCAAACATATGGAGAGTTTACGTTGCCTCCTGCATCGTGAACTTATGTTAGTATCATGTTGCCTGAGTCTCATCTTTCATAGTGTTATTGTCCAAGGGAATTTTTACCCAAATTGAGTCATCCTTTCTGCAGTTTGTCTTGTGTCCTCATGCTCGGCCATCCCGAAAGTCCAATCAAAGTCTTTGTTCAAAATCAATGAATTTCTCTCCATGATCACTGAGATCCTCTTGTTTGTTCCCCGACAATTCGTCGAAGGCCTCTGGGTAGTGAAGTTGTACATTCACATTTCACTCCTACCCGAGTTATGAAGATCTTGAAATTGTAGCTCGAGCTTTGAAGACATCATCTCCGGCCACTAGGCGTCATTTGCTTCTTGAAGATGTATATTATTCATGTATATATTTTGATTTTGAGATGTAGATCCGTTGTGTACTATTCACGGCTACACTTTATATAGTTATATGATATGGATCTGAAGTGTATTTGATTGGCATCCATGATTTATTTCATCTCGAGCATGGGTATGCCCGCCTCGATGAGACAATTGTTATTTTGCAAATGGCACCTCCCGAACTCTGGTCTCGGGCTCACTCGCTTCATACGTTGGTAAATATTTGTAATGTATTTCGGCCATCAGATTCTCTTCTGACCTCACACATTAGGGGGCATCTGTTATAACCCTAATTTTCACCATACATGCATACTTAGCAGCATGCCATCTTACTTACTATTTTTTCCAAGCCAATACTAAATAACTCTTCTTAAAAACCAAATTTTTGAATATGTACATGCCCTGCACCACTACTTCTCGTGTATGTACACTAGTTGCACCACTACTGCCTGTGTACGTATGCTAGCTACACCATTATAGCCCGCGTATACTCACAAAAGTTGCAAAAAATAAAAAGTTGCAAGGGAATACAGGCTTTTGGGTAGTTTCCTAACCAATTGACCGCCCATATCCCATCACCCAACCGAATAACTATCTTTTTGGCGTATAAAAGAAGGTGTTGGGGTCCCATTCTAAGGAGAATCATGAAAGCAGTGAAACTCTGCCCATTTCCTAATCCCCCCTTGCCCCAAGAATTTGCAGCCACTTTGTGAGTTTGAGCCAGAATTCCCCATTCTTGCCCTTTTTCCTCATCCATAACCCTATGCCTATTCTCTAGAGAGAAGTGTGAGAGAAGAAGGATACGTGGAAGCAGTTGGAGCTTGGTGAAGAGGATCCCAGGACCGGGTTTGAGGAGCAGTTGTTGATCTCATTTTGTAAGTGACATTATGAATTTAATATAAAGAAGTACTTTTTCCATCCCGCCATATGATGTGTTTAATATGTATGATTGATTTACATTTTGTTATGACATCTAACCCATTAGTCCATATATAGAATGCTTGTTTGCAGTTTCTTGTTTGTCTTTTGGTGAATGCAGGTCAGCCTTGGGAGGAGATTTGCAGTCGAGAAGTGACCGAACGCATTGGGATCGACACCAGATGCAGAGTTCAAGATAAGACTACCGGATCCCTATACTTTGTACTTTATATATGAATGTGAGGTGTTGTCAGGATAGTGGTTAAGAGTAGGAGACTTTAGACGGTTAGCTCTACTTTCACTTTAGAACCCTACTGTAGTCCGTATGGGGGTTTTCCCACTATAGCAGAAGGGAGGGTTTATTCTTCTTTTAAAATATTTCCCTCAAAGTGCCTGGTTACCCCAAAACCTTTTTTTTTTATTGCAAAAAACTTCAACACAACAACACAAAAAAATAAAAGAAAAGAAAAAAGATAGATCCTTAACAAAATCGAGGTTAGATCTCACTTAGCCTACCTGGAAAATACAAGTTTTCTCTCTGTTTTTATTTGTTGAGATTGCATAAATCTTAGTGCAACGAGCATACTTAGAAAAATAAAACACTTTATGCAAGTTTATGGTTTTCCAAGTTCACATAGGGCGCAAGAAAAAGAGCATATGCAGACTGGAAAGTGTAGTGAATTGAGATTATAAACAAAAAAATCAAAATATTAACACAACATATAAAATAAAATAAAAAATTGTAATGAAACTTTGTACCTTCGGATTTGACAAAAATGGTTGTATCTTGGGCAAACAAAAACCTTTTCGAGTGAAACAAAAAGTTTTTCCAACTAAAATTATCACTTTGCATGCAATGGAATAACTTCATCTTCCCAGAAATGCATAGAAATAAAAATAAAATATAAATCCTTTAATGCCATGTTTAATAAACAAGATATTTCCACATAGGTCAAACACCTTAAGCAACTATTCACACAAATACATCAAATATCAATACACTAGTGCATTACGTGATTAAAACCCTCAAAGAGGGAAACAACCCACAACCCCAATGAACACATCCACTTGAGGTAATATATTAATTCAAAATGAATTTTTTTTACATACAAGTTTCTCACGATGAATTATCAGCAAATGACCATCCATGATTTTTAAATAGAGATCATGGACTAATTAAGTGTTAAGTCATAGATCAATATAGCCATTAGTATCGAGCAGAATATGAACTGCCAGATCACTTTATATCTGGAACATATCATGATTGTAGGATTACATACTAAAAATGAATACTAATGCATACTAAGGAAACACACTTTACATAAAGACACATTAAACCAAGTTGATTTTAACTAATTCCTAAATGTCTAAATATCATAACATTAAATTTAACTATTAAGTATGTACACAAAAGTTTACAAACAATTCAAACCATTTCCATTCCCCATAAGGGACTACCTCACAGTTGTAAAAAGTATAAATATATTTCTCGTACCATGTCTCACCCCCTCAGGGAATTGTTTTTGAACCATGAACTGAAAAATAAAACCCTATTTCTAGACATAAACAAAGACATCGAGGGTCTAAAACTGAGTAATAACAACAATTTGGAAAAAATCCAAACAAAAAGACTTGGGAATCAAAGTCCACATCAATTAGCATAGAAGGAGTGGCCTCTTTCCCCTTGTCCCAAGCTAATTTCTTTAATGCTCCTCCCAGAAAATCATCTTCTTCCTTCTTCTCTATTTCCCCCACTAGAAATTCTACCCCCTTGCTTTTACATCTTCTCCAACTTCATTCCCACTATCAACCTCAGAACCCCAAATAGAATTGATGAGATTCTCATACTTGATGTCCAATTGGTTGAAATTGTTGAGAATATCATTGTTTTGATCTATTAGTAAAAATCCATAGTCTTAGAATATGTGGTTTCTCTACTTATTGAGAACCCTATGTCAAGAATAAATGGAGTGGTTTCTTCGTCAATTCTATCACTCGAGGTATATCCTCTCTTCATCCTAATTCTATTTTTGATTCCCTCCACCTCCTTCTTAACCTTCTTTGAAAAACATTTTTGGTAGGTTGCATGAAGAGATTTTTTTGGTGGCTCATTTCCTTTCCCGTGAAGGCCTTGCTCCCATTTTCATGAGTTTCATACATTCCCGAGAGAATCCACACCAAACCTCCTTACCAACATCTAATACCATAGTTGTCACACCTTCCTTCTTCATTGTTTCCATAGACTAAAGTTCCCCTATTAAGTAAACTATGGTCTCTAGAGCACTTCAGTCAAATAACCCTAGATATCCAACACTCTAAACGCATATTCCACACTTCTTCTTGCAATTTCAAAACTCTTATGGACTCCATATTGCACTGTCGGCTCTCCATAATAGGTGGAATAATGCTCTGGTCTAAACCTTTTTCTACCCTTATGATCCAATTTACTGTCATGGATGAACATGATGTGGGAGGATTGATCCATGATGGCTCAAATCCTCCAACATTCTTCTCACCATACCTTCCATGAGCTCAATGTGCCATCTATCATCTTAGTTGTTACATGTTCATGACACCCTATGTGGGGAATAACAATAATTATTGATTTAATAATATTAACAATTATTATTAATTAGCAATAATAATAAATAAAGGTGCAGGTAGATAGGTCATTATGTGCAATATAAGTTATGTCAGCCATGTAACTTTAAGTGTCACCTAGGTAGGTGAATATATTAGGTCAGGTGTTACTTGTCAATTAATTTATTATTAAATTGTTTTTTTCTTAAGGAAATCCTCACATGGAAACCCTTGGGCACTTCCTTGCATTTTGCAGATTGTACACAGTGTAAAACTATCGATGCTTATAACAACCTGTGACCAAATTGGGACATCAAATGAGACATTCAATAGAGGGGGAAAATCAAGGGATCAACCCAAATACCTCTTGAATGAAGTTCAAAGCACTCAACCACTCCATCTATACCACTAGGATTTTTATTATAATTAATTATAATAGCCCACCGAGATTTTTATTATAATTAATTATAAATAAATAACAATAATTTCAAATAATGATTAACTGTTAATTGATTTTTTTTTCCAGGTTACAAAGCCCGAGGAAAACCCCCAAGTACTTCCTCTCATTTCAGGGATGGTACCTAGGGTAAACCATAGAATCTTTAGGACACAAGGTCAATCAATAAGAGGGCTCAAAGCTATTACAAAAATATTCTTGTTATGAGCTCATGTAGCCTGTGAGAATTGAAATTGGGTGGGGAGGATATTTTATGAACCAAATGCTTAAAATATCATAATAGAACAAAAGTACACACCATGTAAAGAATGTGAGTGTGGATCACAACTCCAAGATAGATAATTTATACAATAAATCCTTAAATAATAGGAGAACCTCCTCCAAATATCCAAATACATTCATACATTACAATTCACGTCTCCTCAATAATGAATACACGATCTCTATATATACCTATTCACGCCTACACATGAGGCCCCTTTACTATTAGGCCAACCCTATTACATATATATTTCCACATTACATGTACATTTAACCCCATATACCCCCCTCCCTTGGGGTCATATCATATACATTTAATCCTATATACGCCCCCCCTTGGTTCATTAACAACAACAAATGTATATTTTGATTTCATATGAAATAGCAAATATATTGATTTTTTCTTTCATAGTATATATATATATATATATATATATATATATATGGGTTCCTTAAGTTTCATCGTGTCTTCAAATTATCCATGTGGCACACATCCCATGCTTGATGTCACTGTGGGTTCCTTGCTTGTCCTATTTACCCCTGATCTATGTTGGTAGTGTCACCCTGAACACGTGGTGCCCATCTATCAATTACAGAAACCCAACATGTAGGGATTTAATGACACCCTCGCCCTATAAAATTATTCACTACCTAAACACATGGTGCATCCTCTGTGATTTTGAAGCTAGAAGTCAGGTGTCTAAAACTTCTCTTTGTGGTTCCAAAAACCTCTTACCACCATTCCTCATGCTGCTTACCACCATTGCAGAGCTTCAATACACAGTTTCCAAAGCCACTACCTAAGGCTTTGCAACACTGCTTACCACTTCCATGCTTCCACCATAGAATTTGTCCTTGACTTGTCTCTTCCACCTATCCACTCAATCCCACTTAGCATGCGTTCCTCCACATTGGATTTTGTGGTCCATGGCCACTTCATAATGTTGACCACCATGTATACACTTTTTGTCGCATTAAGCCCCAAATTTATTAAATTTTGACACTTGACCTTTGGCCATATCAACAAGTTGGTGACTATAACTTGACTTCCAAACTAGACCTTATGTTGATTCCTTTTCTCTCCAAACTAAATTTGAACTCTATTGTTGGAAATTTTGAACTATATCACTATCAGAATTTCACAATTTGCCCATTTTTCATAGAGCCAAACTCTATATTTCATAATTCGCCCAATTCGTCATGGAACCAAACTCTGCAATTCATGAATTTCATCAACAATGCTTCCATGTCAATGCATAAGATCTATCAAAAATCACCATTTGAGCATTTGAAATCCATGAATTTGTCAATTATGATATTTATACACTTTTCTTTATGGACACTTTATCAAACAATTAGCCTACAAATTATAATTTCTCCAATTTTGGGAAACTCTGTATCACACAATTTCACTTGGCCTTACTTATATATCTATTCATGTAATCCAACCTGAGTTTTGTAGTCATTACTCTAGAATTCACAGACTTTGAACACATTTTTCTCAATTGTTTCTTAATGAAGTATTTTGTCAAACACCACACTATCATTTCTTCATGTACATTGTAATTTCTAACCCATATAATGCCAACATTGTAACCAGTGACTCCAATACCATATTCTAACATACCCAATGACCTAATTAAATTGTAAACAACTTTATAAAATAGAATTTATAGGAAAATATAACTTTGCGACAGAATTAACATTACCTATTCCAAATTTTCTGAGTGCTCATAAACACATTCAACTATTTCAACACATAAATATATTTTATGATTACACACAAAATATTAACAACATATTCATGGGAGAATATTAATAATGAATTTATGGGAGAACACAACAACTTCCATATACAGTGATTTCCTATACAAACAAGTACATCTTTCCAAGATTCTAATGTTCTTTGTGATATCTAGAATGTCCATTACATCCATTTTGTAACATCCCGGTTTTAATCCCCGAAAATTATAATGTAAATGTGCAAACATGATTTAGGATGGTGAGCCGATATGTTTGGGCTAGAGACTCTGTACTAATTAATGTGGATGAGGGCTGAGCTATGTAAAAATGTACAATGAAATCATTGATAAAAATAAATTGTTTGTTGAGATACACGAGGGATGGTAACAAGGGGGGTTATGATTCCACAAGAGAGGGGGATAAAGGGGATCCAATGGGTTCTCCATTTCTATTAATTCAAACCATTTAATATTAATGATTATCTCCTTAGAATTATCTAATGAATCATTTAATACATGTAAGAGTGGTTGGTGGGAAACATCTTCTCACTAATTTATGATAGCATGGGTTGAGTACTACCACATTTTGGGAAATGTGAGAGTAAAACATGCATGAGAAGAAAATGAAATTTGAATGGCTTTTTGGGACAATTTTTACATGTTTTTTTGGGAAGCAAGAGGGGAGCTTGGTGTTGGGAAAGAATACCAACCATATTATGCTTGAGAACAACCATGACACGACTAATTTTTATTCCAAGAGCTAGGTTGTATTGTTATAAATTCATTTATTTTTGAGGAAATGGCTCAAGAGCCTTGAGATGGTTGCTATGAACACTCCAAATTAACAGTGGAATTCTTGGAGTCCCCAACTAAGATTTTTCCAAGTCAATCGTATGCATTGGAGCCCTAGAGGGAAGTGGGAAGCTCCAAGGGACTGCATGGCAAAGAAGGAGGTGTTATAGAAAATTTTGCCTCACTCCATGCATCTTGCTTTGATGGCCTTCCATTTCCCTCTACATACTCAAATTCCCCTTTTTGTTCACTCTAGAGCTAAAAATTCATATTTTTGTCCATATACACGACCTATCAATTATACAACTCATGTATACATAGGTTTCTCCACTACATGCCACGTACATCAAGTTTGGTTCTCAAAAATTAAAAAATATGTCGGGTTTCGATGCCATGTCACATTATCCATGATCCTTGACCTTCCATATACTGGAAACGCTCTGACTCGACCCTTCAATTCCATTTGAAGGCTATAAATTGAGCCATATACAAGCCTTGAGGAGGGATTCAACACATTGAGAGAAAAGATACTCTGGAGAAATTTCACTTCATATTGAGTCTACATCCCTTTGTCCTTGAAAGTATGAACTTCTTGTGTTCAACCCCCAAGATCTTGTTACCTTGTGACGGAGAACCTCATTGACTCCTACTTGTGAGCTTTCCTTTGTGGAGGATTGAACTGGTGGAGGCCTAGTTGGAGGGACTTAGTTTCTCGGTTCCGATATGTGCCATTGCATAAGTTTGTCACCTATGTAATTTTTTTGATTACATTAATAGAAATACCCTTTTCTCATCCAATTGATATCTTGCAAATATTTGTATTTATTTCCATGGGCATAATTGTTATGCATGTTAATGGATTATGCTAATTTATATGCTAACATTATATATCATTACCAAATTCTTGCGTATCTTGGTTGTTGAGGACAAGTTGCAGGTACAAATCTTTGGGTCATGTGCTCAACGGTGGTCTTCTTCGAATGTCCAGACGAGGTAGGCTTTTAGCCTTCTCTTGCTAGGATTTCATTTATATAGAATAATTGAGATTAGAGGTGATTTATGGGTGTCATTTGATCTATTATGGTTTTCCCCTAACCTTAGAGATATTTTCCTCGTAACAGAATTGGAGACTCCACTAGGGAGATCTCCTTTTTGGGGGTATTGGGTGTTTTTCTCCTTGATTTTCTCTTTGTTTTCCTGAGTTTTTGTGTCGCATGTTGCTTGATAACTTGTATCTTTCCCTGTATCTGAGTTTCTTGGCATGACCCTTACCGTGGCAGTGTATTTTTTTGGCATACACATGTTTTCCTTTGACAACCACGTACATATGCAAGTTGTCTATATTTAGGTAACGTATATACGCATATTTTCCTTGAACAATCGCTTACATCATCTCTTGAGTCTTTTTTGCTGAGTTTGGTGTTTGCTGGGTGAATTTTGTTGGTTGCTGAGACTTCTTGGGTCCCCATTCTGACTGTTAAGTGTCCAAAAAGTTATTGGAAACTTGTTTATTGTTGAATTTTTGGGCGAACTCCTTTCTTGTCATTTTTCTCATTTGTTGTCCTTGCATATTGGTCTGGGTAGTTGCTTCTTGGTATCATGTTTGTTTTGTATTCTTTTTCTTGTAGTAGAATCTTCCTATGAGGTTGTTATTCAATCCTTGCATTTTCTTTTCATTATATCAAAAATACAAAAATATTTTCTTTATTGCATTTTTCTTATGGAATTTTCACTTGTGGTTACTTCACATTGATTTTGGCATATTAAGAAAGACTGCACTTCATTGAAATTGTAGATATTTCATTTTGGAAAACAACATTTAGAATCATACCATCTCATTGAAATTCAAGACTAGTACTTAACAATGTTTTTACATTTTCTTCTTTTTATATATGTTGATCCATAATACCATCAGTTTCACGATCATACCTCTCAAGTAAGAAGAATCCATTAAAATTAACAATGATTAATTAAAATTGATTAGAAACAATTTTTTTTTTCCAGGGTACACAAACAAGTATAGGACCTAGAGCCTTGGAATAATATTTTGTGAGTAAATTTTTCCAAGGCTATTAAACTCAATGTATGTTTATGACCAAGGAGTGGTGAAACCCATTATGTAATTGGTGATGTCAGGAGGCTCCACTCATACTGGAGTTAAGCACGAGGTCACGCGAAGTTGGTTGCAGAGATAGCCCTCTAATACCTTCCTAGAGTCAGAGATATTTATGGGGTTTTATTCGTATATGGGGGTCTCATTAGTGCCCTTACCTTCATGAGAGGCGGTGATTTCAAGATTTTGGGCTTTGTTACCCTACCCATACGATGGACCGAACTTGTGATTGCTCGCCTGTGCATTGGTTATATCATGGTGACTCTAGTTGTTTGACATAGGTAGCCACATAGGTTACTTGCAGGGGTTATTCTTCACACACCCTGAGTCAGATAAGGGTCATACAACACACAAACGTTATGGAGGATTTCCTCTTCAAAGGGATCTGACCAATTGTGCTGTGAAGCCTACAAGGGTCCTTATAACTTATTCTGACACCTCCACTCTATTGTTGTGGAGTCTCAAGCCCCTCTTGGGTGAGGCATACCTAATTTAGTTTGGGAGTTCCCTTTCAGCCATCATATCTTGTTTGTGTGCATTAGCCTTTAGCTTCATTTAGGAGTGTGCTCTTGGATTATTAGTTGGCCTTAAGATTTTGTATTGTATCTCGGGTCCTGATTCATCGTGGAGCGAGACCTGCCTCCTCGCAGGTCTCGTCGTCTTTTGAATCTACCACCATGTCTTGATATTTTACCAAGAACACCTCCTAAAAGATGTAGAGTTAATAAGCGTGGTACATATATATCCACCTCCTAGACTCGTGATCATCCTACCATTAGTACTGAGTCAAATATGAATGTCTCAAGAAGCCCTTCAACTCCTATATGTGTCGTAATAAGTGGGGTCCCTTCGACTCCATTTCCATCAATGGTTTGGATTCCATAGGCTCCCTCATCCAGTGCTACCCAACCCATGGTCTCTTCTCAGGCCAGGAGAATGAATCCCTTTGTATTTATGTACAGTATGTCAAATTATAGTACTCAATCAATACCTTCGGCCACTAATCCATTTTCGTATGGTATGCCAGCCATGACTTCACATTTCTCATCATTTGTTTCTACGTCTCATGTGAATCCTAGTTTTGGTTCTGGGGGCATGACGCCTCCTTACATTCATTTCTCGTTTGGTGGGGGCCATGTCCCTCAATCAAATCCCACGGTAAGAGGTTGGAATCATATTTCTTCTGGACCCAATCCTAGATTTAATTTTCCAAGATGGAATTTGCATATGGGTGGTCCTTCTACTTCCTATATTTCTTCTACCATTCCTTCTTCCACAGGGTCGATTCCTATGAACACTTTTATTATGGCGAACCCCCCTCTACCTTCTGGTGTTTCATCTGGAAGGAGTCAGTTGTATAGTATGGGAAACCCCCTACACAGAGTTCCTTCATCTGAGGGCAATGTATATCCTCATGTGAGTAATCCTTCTAATTTCGCTTTCATTTCGTAAGCGGTTGCCTCAATGCCATTACAACATTTTATGAATCAATTGGGAGGAGAATACTATCCTACTGGATAGGGCCATGTTTTATACCAGAACCCTTCTTGGAACCAGTATTTATAGGGAGTATGGTCCTCGACGTCGCAACCTCAGCTCCCTTTTATGGCCACGTTACATCTACCAAACTTGTAAAAATTAATGAATGACCCTGTGCATCACAATATTTCATGCCCCCCCCCATCCCCACTAAGCTTCCTTCTGACATTCCAAATTTTGAAGGAAATACTGGTGAGGAACCTAGTGATTATGTCACCGCCTTTCACCTATGGCACTCTTCTAACTCCCTTAATGAAGATTTTATTCATTTGAGGTTATTTCAACACACCCTCATGGGGGTTTCCACGAAGTGGTACATTGAGCTACATGGGGGAACCTATAGAAATTTTAATCAGATGGTTTTGGTTTTTCTAAACCACTTCCAATTATTGGTTCATTACGATGTTGGCATAGAACTCTTATCGACTCTTCGGCAAGATAAATCCACCCATATATCCAATCATATCCAAGAGTGGCGTAAACAAAAGAGGTTGATTAAAGCCTACATTCCTCCAGAGTTTCTATTGGAATGGTTCCTCAAGTCTTTGTTGCCTTATATTTCAAAGGATGTTTCTACATCTGGAATGAAATCTAAGGAAGAAGCCATCTTCAAAGCCCAACAATTAGACCTTATATATGCTTAATATGGGAAGCTTTACGAGATTCTCCCTGACACACTGCGATCAAAATACGATCCTAGAAAAAATCTCGGACCTCATGCTGATGGAATCATTGGTTCCACAAGTGCCAAGACTACAGACCTAGTGACAAACCAGCTGAGATATTTGTCTCTTAGCCAACCTGTAGCAAGACAAGTTGTGGCTTCATCCTCTCCCACCCAGAAAAAAGACGTGCATTCTGTACAGTCGTCATCGAACCCAAATGGTAGCCAGCAACTTGAAGGGAACAAGAGGAAAGGACGAGGTAATAATCATAAGGGTGGGAAGAATAATAAGAATAATAAATCCAAGGACAACAATAATAATG
Source organism: Picea engelmannii (assembly GCA_009831015.1). Taxonomy (NCBI): domain Eukaryota; kingdom Viridiplantae; phylum Streptophyta; class Pinopsida; order Pinales; family Pinaceae; genus Picea; species Picea engelmannii. Next base: position 105,066 of record ML788667.1, read on the forward strand.
ATAATTTGAATAATAATGTTTGTGAGGGAAAGAAAGAAAAGACGAAGGTGAAGTTTTCATTTAAAATTTGTAAAGAAGATCACCTTAATCACTTGTGCCCCAAAATTAAGGAAGCCTTGAGGCTCATTGCATAGCAGCATCATGTTGGGTTGACCAACCCCTTTCCACATAACCATAATAGAAACTTGGGGACCTCTAACACAATAAATGTGTCGAATGGGAGTCAAAACCCCCAACACATGAAGGTGGACATATATGCCTCAATATGGTCAAGTCTCATATTGATGTAGCCACTCGATCTCACAATTATGGTTCTTTACATACTGTTTTAGGTCTAGAGCCTCCTCCTCCCCTGGAAACACATTTTCATATTAATAAGTCAGAACCTCTACCTCGTATTCTGAAAGGATTCCTTAAGCACTCTGCCCACAATCCTAATTCCATATCTGCCCAAAATTACTCGATTGTCGAAGATTTGGCCAAATCCCATGTGCGATGTCGGCTTTGGAGGTGCTCCAGATGTGTCCCTCACAAAGGAACGCCTTTCTATCTATGTTAGGAGATATAGACCCATGTGGCTCAAAGGTTATCAAGTTTTATGTTACAGATGTTAATCCTTGCTTACCTTACCACTTGGCCTTTCAAGTCCATGTGGAGTACACAAAATTTACCACCAAGCGTACTGTAACTGATGAAGGTGTTTCAACATCTGTCATGTCTCTATCATGTGGGAAAGCCATTGGCTCTCCACCCCTATCTCAATCCATGACCATGTTAACTATATTATATGGGCATTCTTTTCGACCCCATGGTATCCTTCCCACCTTCCCAGTCTAGTTGGGCAGAAATATTGTGGAGATCGAGGTCGAGGTGGTTGATGCACCTCTCGACTACAACCTTTTATTAGGGCGTAACTGGACTTACGCCATGACATCTATTGTGTCATCGATTTTTCGTGTTTTAAGCTTTCCTCATGAAGGAAATATCGTGACGATCAACAAATTGTCCTTTGCGCATCCTATTCCTACTGCATCGGTGGGGCCTACGGTCCCTGTTATTGATAATTCTCAACAGGAAACTGAGAATGTTGGTGTCAAAATGTATTTTTATGGGTACTTTTGATTTCATGGCACCAATTCAATATATTAATTCCATTTCCAATGAGTCTTTGTCATAGATGAGGTCCATTTATTTATGTACTTCGTATTTCAACAACCCTTGGACCCTACCTTAACCGACTATGTCATATGAAGGTCAGTCGCACATTGGGATGGAAATTCCATTGTCAGCAACATAAGTTGTGTATCAAGCTATTCAAGAAGCTACTATTGACCTATATCCTTCGTCCTTGTGGACAAACGAGGTGGATCCCATTTTAGAGCCCATATGGGCCGCCCAATATCGTGTTCCCATGATTTCCTTGATGATTTTTTACCCTTGAATGAAACCATCTTAGAGGCCATGTCTAGTCCTGATAGGCCTTGGGATGATATGCACCATTGATCCTATTTTCTCCCAAATCTTGTTAGGATTGAATAGGATGAGTTTATGTCCACCCTGAGTGAGATGGTTGGTCATGTCGTGGTTCCATTTTTCAATACTCATGGTATTTATGTTGAAGGAAACATGGAAAACATTTCTCTTACCATCGCAATCAACATCTATCGAACCCTTGGTAAAATTGAGAATGTATATATTAATGTGGATTGTTCACCTGAGGAAATTTAGATCTACATCAATCTCTTAAAATAACTTTGAGATGTATTTTCTTAGTCGTACGAAGAGATTCCAGGGATCAACCTTATCTGTTGTGCCTCTTTCGTCACCTTGGTGAGAAGAATAGAGGTTCTTGCAAGCTCAGTTGGGTTTGCTGAGCAGGACAACTGTAGAGAAAAGAGTTAGAAAAAGAAAGTAAAAGTTACAATTAAGAATTAAACTAAGAGATGCAATAAAAACTAAATTCATGAGCATAGGGACATAGAAACAAAAACAACCAAAAGACCCATGTCACCAATGTTTGAGGCTGATCTATTGATGAAAACAAAGCACCAAGAAGAAAGGGAACTATGAGTCCCTTCTTCCTCCAAGGGAAGGCTCTTGGACCCTCACTAGCTAGCTCTTCTTACAACAAAGAAAATGGAAAATGGTGATGAAAAAACTCTTTACAAATCCACTCAATGGTGAGGTGGATTGTCCAATGTAATGGTACCAATATGTTCTTTTCAAGGATGGAGTCCTCAAAACAATATAGGTAGCATAACATTACTTTGAATTCCTTGAAAAAATGAGGTGCATTCATGGCTTTTTATAGCATTGCTTTGGGTTGTTGTGTAGTGTGAAAAGAGGTCATTTAGGGCATTATTAGGTCTTTGACCAGCCCACCAGTCGGATCCAGCCCAGATTTGAGGGTCAAATCGGCTTGGGAGCTGAACCATAAGTGGTTGGGAGGCCGACCACTTCCATAAATGCATCGTTTAGTAGGTGCGTGGCTTTTTGCGCTAACAGTCATGCATCATGCGCCTGTGCGCGATTTCTACATTCCTGTTCTGTGCATGCATGCGTGCACCCAATGTCTACAAAGCACTCTTCAATTTTTCACTACTTTGTATAGTTTTTGAAATTTTATTAATGTTGTGATATTAATTCAGGGCCATGAATGACTTCATCATTGTTTGACGATGCTGAGTTCTGGTAACCATGTGCGGATGAAATTTCAGTGATAACAGATGCCCCCTAATGGATGAGGTTAGGAGCACACGTATAGCCGAAATCCATCAATGTTTCTTCTATTGAGAATGTGGTTGTAAGATAGAGCAATAGTGGGATCGTTCAGAGCGATCCGTTGGAGAAAAAAAAGGAACCGGTAGGACCCGACCTTCCATGAGGTGCATAAAATAGAAAACTGTGTACAAATGAGGCGGGCATGCCCCATGCTCGTGTCATGTAACTCTAAAAAAAGATGACTGAAGTGTTGGTGTAGACAACTGCAGCGCCCTCGGGGGCGGTTGTGATAAAGGTAGAAGACAATTCAAAAAATGAACATACTCTGAATAGTAGGCAGTGATCGTGGTAATAAGTAGCAGTGATGATGTGGGCATTGATAGCCCCACCAAGTTCAAAGGTCTTCGGAAAATGAAAGAACTAACTGCAATAGTCGCAAAGTAAGACCCACCGTAACATGAGAAAGTGTTGGCGTTGAATGTTATGGAGGTCAACGATAGCAGGGAGAAATGGTGTTTCACCCTGTGTCGTCTGAGATCTCTCATTGAGTGGATAATGAGAATCAAGATACTATCGCCCTTCTGGAAAACTGTGTTGATGTCGACAAAAAGGGAGACGCGACTTCCAGAAGCAAATGGCTTTGTGACATCTACTAAGTGAGGTGAGGAAGTGGCAGAGGTACATGGACAAAGTCAATATGTGGGAAGACTCAAGACTGCCCTTGGTTGGAGGATGTATGAGATAAAAAGTGGTCGCAACCGTTTAACAAGGTCGAGTGTCAGAGGGACGACAAGACCGGGGATAAGTTGTGCCAGAGGCGGGACAAGGTGAACAAATTCAGAGGGTAGAGGTAAGTGACCTGTGGGGTACTCTGAAGATATGGACGATGCCGGCAAGGGTAGATGATAAGTAGTGCTCCAACCAAGGGTGACATGGGTTGCGACCAACCAAAAAGAGGGAAGCAGGTCGCCAAAGGTGACGACAAAAAAAAAAAAAAAAAGGGTAATGTAATGATTGAATATAAAGGCGTTTGTACAATAAATAATGAATAATTGGGGAGAAATGTACAAATACAGAAACAGGTGCCCCAGTGTGATATGGGTGGCCCATGTAGGGCATAACTTGCTTGGAAAATTGATGAAGGGTGGGGGCCCCATTGGTGAGTTTCTGTATGAGGTAGGTGAAATGAAGGTAGGTTTGCAGATGGGCAAACTGATTGTGGATGAAATGGAGGGTTCATGATACTACGGAGGTGCAGTTAAAAAATAGAAACATGAAGAGATAATCTGGGAGTCCATGTGGGAAAGCTAGCAAAATGAGGAGAAGGAGTATGTGGTTGATTCACGACATGAGGAAAGACTATCGGGACTCCCATCCCTAAAGGGTTTTGAAAAACAGCATGAGTGTCAAAAGTGTCAAAAGTTGCTATGAATGGGGCAACTCATGTGGGTATGAATGCTACCGAGTAACAGTACCGAAGATGCAAATGGAGGTGTGGGTACTGCAGAGCCGGAAATGGGGATCCTAGAGGCAAATATCAGAGGGTGTGACTGGAAATGTAAGTGCGATACAGCGGGAAATACTACATGCCAGTGCTGATTATATACCTGAAGGGGTTGTGTCGATGTATGAGGATCAAGTACCTGCACACATGAAAACCAAATTCCCAAAGTGAACAATATGTAAAGAGAATCGGAGATATGAGCATGTATTTGATAAGCGTGAATATGCACATGCGTACCTAACCAAGGTATGAAAAAAAAAAAGGGCACCCCGGGGGCTCAGGATGAAAAGAGGCCTAGGGACTGATGTGATGTAGATGATGGGATGTTGATCCCGTGGTTGAAGACGGATTGAAAAATGGACACTGTGGGCTCCCGGAATGGTGAGTGGAAGTTTGGCAAAAAGGCTTATATATAGCTGTAGGGCCCACATTGCCACCTCATTTGTACCTGCTGCAATAGTGACTGGACGAGCAGTTTTCAGAGGAGATTTGAAGATTCGGAGAGGACGAGGCATCCGATTGGTGATTAGTGAGCGTCAGGTTAGTGGTCTGATCATCCTGCATAGAAATAGGATTTCATTTTTTTGGGAAGGGGTTGTATGGGGGGCCGTACAGAGATATTTAGGGGATATGGGCCCCACATGCATGGGCGATCCGGTAATAGGTGCGCACATGTGTGCACCTGTCCATCGGATATACGCGCATGGGGGCGCAGTAGAGGGGATTGAAGGTGTGCTCGTCTTCACCTCGTGGCCGGCGCAACTAACAGGGTGAAGAAGAGCGGGGGGAGCTCGGGCTTTGTTGGTGTAGAGATGACATTGCTCACATTGTTTCATAGCATGAATGCAATCATGAAAAAAGGTAGGCCAAAAGTAACCAGCTCGGATAATATTTTGAGCAGTGGATATACCCGAAAGATGGCCCCCACATGCGCTATTGTGGCAGTCGTTTAAGACTCTATCGGCCTCATCAATAGTCAGGCATCGATGAAGAATGGTGTTGACGCCCCACCGGTATAGGATGTCTCCGATGAGAAGGTAGCGGGGGGCGTGATGGCGAATACGTCGATGATCATCTCATGAAAGCTGGTTACCGAACTTTTGAGTTTGGAGGTAGACGAGGAGGTTGTCGTAACAAGGATCATCCAAAGTGATTTAAAAGAGATGTTCATCGGGAAAGTCGGTGTTGACGGGGGCACTGATGGTGTCAGAGGGGAGGGTCGTGACAAGTTCAGCGAGAACGAGGGCCTTCTTACTCTTAGGTGTTGAGAAATCAAGGTCATACTCCTGAAGGATAATGATCCATCGAGCGAATTTGTCATTAACTTGCCGACGGCTGAGTAAGTACTGCATAGGGTTGGAATCTGCGACGACCTTTGTGGTGCGAAGCAGAATGTAATGGCACAGTTTCTAGACTGCGAGGACAACTGCAAGAGAAAGTTTATCTTCGTGTTTATATTTCAAGGGTGGCCCTGAGAGGTTTTTACTAACGTAATAAATGACATGTTCACGATTGTCATCTATGAGCTGGACGAGGACGTCGGCTACTGATACAGCTGATGCTGATACGTAGAGGATATAGTCATGATTATAGTCAGGTGCACTAATTAAAGGTGCATTTGAAAGCATTGCTTTAAGATAGTCAAATGACTATTGGGCATGGTCTTCCCAGTGAAAAGGGATGTCGTGGCGTAGTAAGCGAAGGAAACCATGTGCGCGTATGGCGTAATCTAGGACAAAGCGTCTAAGAAAGTTAGCTTTGCCCTGTAGACTCTAAAGTTGTCGTAAATTCCGGGGAGGTGGAATTTCGGTGATAGCTTGGACTTTGAGGGGGTCCACGGTAATACCACTTTGGGAAACAATAAAACTGAGGAGGTGCCCTGCGGTGACACAGAACACACACTTGAGAGGATTCAAGCGGATGTTCTATTGACGACACCGTTGAAAGATGATTCATAAATCATCAAGATGTTGGGTGCATTTCTTGGATCGAGCTGTGAGGTCGTCCAAGTAGGCGAGGATGATATTTTCCATATCGTGAAAGATGTATTTCATAGCCCGCTGAAAAGTGGTGCCGGAATTCTTTAAGCCAAAAGGCATGACACGATATGCAAAAGTACCCCAAGGGGTAGTAAATGTGGTTTTATACTGATCGGCAAGGTGAATTTGAATCTAATTATAACCAGAGAATTCGTCCATAAAGGAGAGAGCCTTGTGGTCGGCGCAGTCGTCGATAATTTGATCGATGAAAGGCGTTGGAAAGTTGTCCTTGGGACAGGCGTGATTGAGATCATGAAATTCTGTGCAAACGTAGATAGTGCCCTATTTTTTGTTAACAGGTACAAGGTTGGAAACCCATGAGGTATAGGCGATGGGGTAACTGAACCCGGCAATGCATAACTTGTCAATTTCGGCTTTGATAGCCATGGCTTTGGATGGGTGTAGCGGTCGTTGTTTCTGGCGGACTAGTGTAATGTTGGACCAGGTGTTGATGCGATGTTCGACAATAGAGGGATCGAGGCCAAGCATTTCCGTGTATGACCAGGCAAAAATATCCCTATATTCCTGGAAGAGGGCTTTATATGCGACGATTGTCAGAGGAGTGCAAGCAGCTCCAATGGTGATTTCTTCGACGATGCCATTTTTAATGGAAATGTCGATTTTAATGGTGGGGGAAATGTTGGCCATATTTCCTTCTTCAAAAGAATCAGGGGCAGGAATGGGATTTTTGAACTAGTCGATAGGCCCTGATGGGATAAAATCCTTAGTTTCGACCGCGTAAATGCGGTTTTGCTTAGGAGGCATGGGGGCTTCCTGTGGAGAGAAGAGTGCACAATGGTGTAGCACATCCCAGGGAGAGTCTGGGTGGTTTAACTCTTCGAGGATTTCTTCGTCGCATTGGAAGTGACGGGAATACAAGGGGTCGTGAGGAGTGATCTCGGTGACAGTAGTCGTGTGGTTGCCCCCTGATGGAGAAGCAAGGGGAACACTGTTAGGATATGATGAGGGTTCACTCGACATAAACCATATATTGAAGTATTGAGGGGTACCCGTGGTAGTTGGGTGGAGAGTGTCCGTAGGGGAATGAGCAGGAGAGTTGGGGGGGTTGGGGGGTGAATCCTCAGACACATCATCTAAGAACCATGGAGGTGTTGGGAGGGCCTCGAGTTCGGGAGAAATGACATGAAGATCCTCTAGTGACAAAGTAATGTCAATTATCGCCTCTGTGGGTCGATGAAGCAGGGTCAATTGACGTTGCCTGTATTCAAGGATCATAGGACACTGGTATGTAAAATGAGTTAATGAATCACATAGAGAGCAAGGGAATCTCATACATTCATTGAATGAAGTGGTGACATAATGGATGTCAGTGATATTTTTTGAGGAGGACGTAGCAGGACTGGGGTTGTTCTGGAAGTTCTAGCGGACAGTGGCTAATGTCTGCCGAAAGTGTGGCAGTGCTGGGTAATGATGGGTATAATGGCCATACTCTGAACATATAGTGCAAGTGTATTTGGTCCTCAACCCTTTACTATTGGAAGGGTGGGTGGTAGTGGCAGGACTAGCAGTAGTGGCTGGTGTTGGGGGAGTTTGATTGAGGGGGATCAAATTCTGTAATTCAGGTAGTGATGGACAGTTGTTGGTTTGGTGGCCCTCTTTCTCACATAGTGTGCAAGGTGGTGGGATGCGTGGAGGAAGTGGAGCAGTGGGCTCCTTCTTCTTTCTCCTGCCCCCAGATGTAGCAGGGGGGTTAATGAGTGGGGGGTNAGGATGGGAATCATCATGGGGATTCCTTCCTAGGGGGGAAGGGATGGTCGAGGGACCATCTCTGGTGGGTGTAAATACCAAACTGGGATTGCTAACACCATATTAGGTAGTGTGAGCGTTGCGGCTACCTAGAAATCTTTGATACCTGGTGGAGGGTAAAATAAGGGAATTTGAGTGAGGGGTTGGGGAACTGTCTCCCAAACTGGACTATGTCCTTGGGGAGAGGTGGAATCGTGGAGTGGTGGGGTCGACGAGTGTCCAGGAGGTTCGAGAGGAGGGGTTTCTGTGACGAGTGGGACGTCAGGTATGATAGAAGCCTCTGTAGGAGGAAGGGTATCCTCTGTGTGAGTGTTGTTAGATGATATGACGCACACTTGATTGGAAGAACGCAGGAGTGGTGGTGCTCCATGATATGTTCCTAACAAAGATGGATCTTTAAAAATCCCAGGACCCATCTTGATGAGTTGATATGTGTCATGGCTTGTGTGGATGAGAGGAAGAATGTTATCGATGTTGGCAGATGGGTTAGGCTCATAATGTGAGACTTGGTCAATGGTAACAATCTTCCTGTTGTGAGGGAACATCATTGTCTGAAAGACGGAAGAGGCTATTTCCTTCATAGCCTACATGTAGCTATGACCGAACAGGATATTATAATCAAGTGGGGTGTCGATAACTTCGATATCGATGAGAATAGTCTTGCCCCCGAGTTCAACGGGGACATTTTGGAAGAGCCCTTCAGGAGAGGATGGTCGTCCGTCATAAGCTCGTAATGTGATGGCAGAGGGTATGAGTTTTGGGGAACCAAGTTTTTTCCATACCGTTTTGGACATAATGCATGTAGATGCACCTTCATCGACGATACACCGATGAATTGTGATGTTCTGTATTTTCACTGGTATTTGAAAAGCGATCAAAGCGGGAAGACGAGGTTCTCCATTGTCGAGATCAAAGGTAATGAGTCAGGTATTTGTGGGGTCGACTGCCCCCAAGGCGGAAAGTAGTGATTTCCTCTGAGTAGGAAAAGTCTGAAGAACTTCCAAGACTGACATGGCAGTCGGGGATTGTGGTAAGTCGTCTACCAAACTATAGTTATGAGCTGCCCTAGCCTGTGGGTTGTGGATATTCCTGTGCAATGGGATGCGAGGGATGTGGAGCGGTGGTTCGGTGGAAGGGCGAGGGATCACCAATGGGGGTCCTTTCGATGGAGGGTTTGTCTCTGGAGGGATGGGAGTAGACTCAGTGGATGCATGATACTATCGACTACGCGTTTGAAGAAGGATTTCTTCCTCACTTGTGAGGAGAATTGTGTGATCTGCTGGATTGTTGGGGTTGAGGTATTTTCCCACCTGAGGTGGGGGATGTTGTGTGTCCTATTGGGTTTTTATGACACCTTGATGTGGAATAGGATTTTGCAGCACAGCGGGAGGGGGTTGTTGCACGTATTTTTGTGGTGCCTACTGAGGGGCAGGTTGTGCCTGAGAATGGGGAAGACTACCAGAGTCTTTTAACCATTTGAAATCGGCAATCTGAGGGCAATGATGAGTGTAATGGCCGAACTCACCACAAAGGGCACAAGGGAAGATGGTTTTAACATTATTTCTCCCTTGGTGTTTATTATTATTTCCCCCTTGGGGGTTTTGGTTCCCTTGGTTCTGGTTGCCCCCAGTGGGTTGGTGCTGTGGGGGTTGATTCCCGCCTTGACTTGGGTTGTTGTTATTCTTGTTCTGACCTTTCTTCTTGGCATTGTTTGATGGATGAGTTGGATTGGTTGTATTCAACTGTTCAAAACTTTGGTATTGTTGAACAACAGAGGGTTGAACAAAATTTACCCCCGCATGAGGATGGGGGGGAGCCATGGGTTGTGGAGGACCAGGGAATGGGAAGTATGGATTTTGTGGTGGTACTGATCCATAAGGTACATAGGAAGGCATTTTGCTTTCACTAGTACTATAAGTTGAAGTTGAGGGAGTACCACTGGTTGTTGGAATAGGTGGATGTATGGGTGGTGTCGGCGGTGGTCCACTGATGGGTGGTGGTATAACAAAAGGGTATGGTTGTTGATAAGGGGGTGGGGGGTAATAAGAAGTTCCCCCATATGCTGGTGGGTATTGAGGTGTGCCATACATTGGTGGTGGTTGGGGTTGTGGACCGTGGTGTGTGGTGGCACCGATCAGTCCGTTTGCTGAGTGAGACATCCCAGGTTTGTCTTGGCCAAATGGTACAAGTTTTGGAAGATCAGGAAGTACAGTGTATAAGTAACATGATTGTGCATAGATGAGGTCATACTGTTGGGCCTTACTGATGGCTTCCTCTTTAGATTGAGGGAAGGTGGAAGCTACATCCTTTCCAAGGAGAGAGACAAGTGATCTAAGAAACCAGTCGAGACACTGTTGCTTGGTGGTTTCTGCTTTGCACAAACTACGTCGCCTATGCCACTCGTGAATGTGGTTAGCAATGTGTGTGGCTGAGGTTTGTTTGAAATTAGAAAGTAGTTCTAGACCATTGTCATGGCAGATGGGTAATTGGAGAAGGTCAAGAATGCTTTGGCCAATGACTCAAAAGTTGTGTGGGACCCTGATTTTTCTTCGACATACCATTTAGCCGATGGGCCAGTGAGTGTGCGTTGAAATAATTGCAGTCTGGTGGAATCATCCATAATGCTGTTGGAGGAGAACCATAGGTGAAAGGTCATAACATGGTTGGTAGGGTCATCGCTTGCCTTTCCTTCAAACTTTGGTATGTCTGAAGGTAGTTTGGTTGGCATTGCAGGCCATGTGGGATCATGCAATATAGGATCATTGGTGAGATTGGTGAGATTCGGTATGTTGAGAGAGGCCAAGTATGGCATCTGCAGTGGGGGGGGAGGATTAGCTCTGACCATAGTGTGTTGTGAACCTGACCCTTGATGGGGGCTAGGTGGGTATCTCCCTGCCTTATGGTAATTGGAACACTTGACTTGGAGGATTTTCAGTTCCCTATTTGACAACCTCTATGTTTTGATAATGTGAGAACCAGATAACGGGGAGTTATTTGGATGCCTATCCCCAAAATCCTACCTAGACTAAAAAAATTCTTTTGGCACCTCCTGTGGAGGAAAACTTAGTGAGTTTTTAGAAAGATTTTAGATGTAGTTGTTTTGGGAGG
>ML788667.1:125998-144904 GCA_009831015.1 Picea engelmannii
AGTTGAGGCTCCCTCATCCAGAATAGTTTGATGGATTTGTTGATTGTGAACAACAACATCAACTTGGAAAGCAAGTTGGTGGGAGAGTCGAGACGCATAATTATCCAGGTTAAACATGATCTGATTGGATGACTCAGGATCAACAGCACCAAGAGTGGTCAAGAGCGTTCTACGTTGACTGGGGCAGTGCTGTAGAACTTCTAACGCAGACATAGCACACGGTTCTTGAGCCAAATCTTCAACAATGTTGTAGTTTTGGGCAGCACATGAACTAGGGTTAAAGGTAGCTTTGCGGATAGTACTCTTAGGAGGGCATAAAATAGAGTCGAACGTGGGTTTCTCAATCTGAAGTGGTCCAAATGGAGGATTAACCGATGGAAGACTAACAGAGGATGATGATGGATCTGGTAAAGTGTCGGCACCGTTAGTGTCTTTTCCTTTGTCAGGGTTACCTGGTGTGTCGTAGGTCTTAGAGAAAGTGGTCAAATTGATCCCATTAAACATATAAATATGTGCACTCGACGAGGCCTCATCAACAGGATCGCTAGAACTGCCCCCAGGAGAGGGGGTTTGAACAACCATGGATTGCTGCCATGGAAAAGGTTGAGTAAGCACAGTGGGTTGAGACTTCCCTTGGAAAATTTTGGCCACTTCATTGTGAAGCGGACAATCTCAAGTGTAGTGATCATCACCACAAATGATACACGAGAATTTCAGTTTCCGTTGTGGTTGCTTTTCAGTAGCAAGTGTTTGATTTTTGGGTTGTTCATTATTATTTTTTGATTTATTCTTTGTCTTCTTCTAACCTCCGGATTGTTGTGAAGGGGAAGATTGAACTGCATTCACCTCAGAGATCTGAGTTTGGGGGGAGGTAGAGGAGGGTGTAGTCAATTTGGAAAGAGATTGAGTTTTGACGGAACCGATAACACCATCCGCATGAGATGAGGATGATGACTTAGAAGGATCGGTATTAGCACGAGCAACATTCGGAAGCAAATCATACAAAGTACCAGATTGGGAATAAACCAAGTCTAAATACTGAGCCCGAGCAATGGCTTGTTCCTTTGTGACCGCACCACCCATGGCTTCATCGTGAGCGATCGGGGGTAACAATGATTTAGTAAACCATTCTACCAAGAGCATGTCAGGAATGACTACCTTGATCATCCTTCGTCGTCACCTCCACTCATGAATATGGTCAGACATATGAACGGAGTTAGTTTGACGAAGGGAGGTCAAGAGTTTAGTACCCATCTAGTAGCGAATAGGCAGTTGAAAGTGTGTGAGGAAAGACATGGCAAGGGAATTGAAATCATGAAAAGAAGCACGTGGTAGTTCAATGTACCACTTTGTTGCTGAACCGGTAAGTGTTCGCTGGAAAAGACGCAAATGTATAGAATCATCCATGAGGGAGTTTGATGAACACCACAAATGGAAAGTCATCACCTGGTTGTTTGGATCTTTGCTAGGGTTTCCGTCAAATTTCAGAATATCAGAAGGAAGTTTAGTTGGAATGATTGGCCAAACTGATGAATGAGAAATAGGATCATTAGTTAACCGAGACAAGTCTGGGAGATCCAGAGTTGCAAGGAAAGGTAGTTGTCGGTTAATGTGCGAATGATACTGGTGTGGCATAGGAACACCAGTAGGACCATAGACTGGGTTAGGTGGATAGTTGTAACCAGTAGATCCTCCTACATACGATTGTTGTTGGCCATGATAAGAAGGATTTGATGGCACATGAGAAACATGGGCATAACCCGGTGGGTTTTGAACATTACAGGCTGGGTGATTTATTTGCCCGTGAGGAGGATAAACAATTTGGCCTTGAGAATGGTAAGGGGTATATCCCAGAGGTGGATACACATGAGGCCCATGAGGAGGATAGGACTGTGGTCCCGGAGAACTACAGGTGGTGTTTTGGATACCGCCCGGATAAGATTGCCCGTAAGATGTTCCGGGAGGGACAGGATTGGATACTCCTCCTAGGGGGTTATTATACAAGTTTCCCCCAATGTGGGGTTGGCTAAAAGTGCCTCCTGAAGATACTCCCCAGGATTGTGAAGGGTTTCCAACAAATGAGGGTTGCCCCCTGCCAGCGGTGTATGTATGACCGGGGTTTGACTGGCAAACGGAGGTTGTCCTCCAGGAGGAGTATGAACAGGGGGTTGTCCCTCGGGAAGGGCAAGCCCGCCATGGAAAGGTAGTCCTCCAGGAGGGAAAGATATGTTGGATGGTGGTTTCCCTCCAGCAGGTTGTGTTTGGCCAGCAGGGGTCTGCATTCTCGAGTGAGAAGATGTCCCAGCAGGATCGTGTGGAACATGCGGTGTTGTAGAGTAAAAACTTGTAGAAACTGGGGTAGAGATTGAAGTGATTTGGGGAAGAGTAGAGGTGATGATTCCAACATTAGGATGGACTTGTGTTGGTGTAGTAGTAGGGTGAATAACCTGATCGACTGGGTGATTCATGGTTTGACCGGATGGTCCTGTTTCACTAGGAGGGTCATGAGGATGAAAGGGTTGTCGAATAGATTCGAAATGTTCATAGAGATCACATCTCGATGAAGTCCTCCATACAAAACGAGTAGGTGTGGGATTGGTTTCTGCTGTGGTGCTAGGATGAACAGGAGTCCTGTACTCATCACCAAATATTGGTTATGTGGATCCCATATATGTTTCGGTAAAGATCCTCTCCAGTAATCATGGGACTTCTTCATCTATGACGTTCCCAAGGGAGTCTAAACGAACCAAAAGTGGTTTGAGAGGAGTTACCGACACAGGTGTGGTGGGATTTTCAACCATGTCCAAAGCATCTTCTGGGTTATCTAACGGGGGAGCAATAGCACTTCCAGCGTCAGATGGATTTTCTACCTCTCTACGGTAGTTGTCTTCTGGAGGGTTAGGAGGTAAGGGTTGATAGCCTTCCAGAGGCAGACCTTGCATCCTACGTGATCGATGAAGACCATTATCGTCTATGGGCTCAATTGTGGAGAATAGCAGAGCACACTGAAAATCTATGGCCAACTAAGAAAAAGAAACAGCATGTGCTAATAAAATCTAGGAATCAACCAAGCAGACAAAACTTCTCTCGATGACCGTACTAGTTGGTGATGAAATCCAACGTCGCGTGATCAAGTCGAGAAAGGGCTGGGATATGGTGGAACAGTTACAATGGCGACCTGCTTAACGGACTTACACCTTGGTGCAAGCTTCCACGCAGTAATTGTGGATTTACCCTCCACAGAGCCCGAGTGATTTTGACCAATGTATGTTCTAGGTACAGTGAGACTTCCCTTGACCGTCACCTTGTGTAAGTACCTAAATATTATGGCAACTAAAGATACCAATTCGCAGTGAGTCCATGGGCGGGTACAGTCGACAATCCGATCTAGAACGTATGGGTAGGATAACAAGTCCGAAATCAAACCTAAAGGCTCCCACACATAATCGTGGGTATACCTCCAAGTGACCCCCAATATACGATCCGACCACTACAAACAGTTGAACCACGGAGGGATAATCTTTGTAACTCACCCGAATGCGACCTCGTGTGTAACCCCTGTGTGAGAGAGGGATCCCAGAAAAACAATACGACAATTGGATTTGACTCTCCCTAACTCAAGATGCTAATGTTTGTTTTGAAAACTTTGGATATTTGTACTCACAGCCTAATCCAAAGTGCTAACCCTAGTCTACTGTTGGTGGAAGATCCTAAAAATGAAAATGTTCTAGACAGTTTTTAAGTAGCGTTCATTTTATAGATGTTCTTTACTCAAACGGTGCATGAAAGTGAAACTAATGGAATGATGTCTCAATGCCCAAAAAGATGCATAAAATATGATAAGAAATCAGTTATTTTCGATGAACGCCTATTTAAAGGAAAGAGAAGGAGTCGTTTTCACTTTCAAACACTAATATGCAAATTCCTCAAACAATTGGTTCTCAATCGAATCCAATGCAATGCTAAAACATTTTCAAAAAACACCTTCTAATATGAAAATCAAGAACTAAAATGTATCTTTTCGTTTTGTATGCGAATGATGGCTGATTCAATGCAAAAACTTCTCCAATCAACTACCTTTTCAGATCAAGGAGATTCAGACAAGCAGGATCAGATTTCGCACACACAACACACACCCTCTTGCTATGATTGAAGCAAGAAGCAAACAGAAAACACAAATAACAAAGAAAAATCAAACAATTTACACAAAAATGAGGTGTTCATAGAACAATGACCTTCAAAAACAAAAGTGAGAAGAGTCACAGACTTCATATGTCCTTCACTGGAGTTCCTTCTCAGTCGGATAGGAGAGGAAAAAGCGGATCGATTTCAAGCTCTCAACAACAAAAACTCAAAAATAATGAAGAATTGCATAAAATCTGAACAACAAGGTGTTTACTTCTCAAGAGGAAACATGTCAAAGGTCAAAGGAAGAATCATGAATCTTAAAGCAGCTCAGCAAGTGAAAAAACAGGCTTTAGGCCTCCAAAAATTGCAATTTTTTAAGAGATTTTGGGCAAAAAGGGTTGGCGCTCTGGTATAAGGGACACCAGAGCGTTATAAAGCTCTATATAACACTTCCATGGAGTGTTGGCTCTCTTCTAACATGGGCAGGGAGGCGCCAGGCTCAAAAAACTCATAAAAATGTCCAAAAAAAACCAAAAATTTGATCAAATTTTGACAGATAAGCTGATGTGATGGGGTAAAGAGTCAATTAGAAAATGAAATCAGATATGAAGGGGTGAACAAGGTCCAATAACACAAAGGTAATACAAGTTATATGAGGAAAGAAAAAAACTAAGAAAGTTCTGATTCTCCCCAGTGGAGTCGCCAATTTGTGTTGAAGGAAAATCTCCCTGCGGATAGGTAGATCTCCTCAAAGAGATAGACTCTTAACTCTAAGACAAAAAGTGCTTATCATGGTCACTGACTTCCTTTTAGATCTAGGTGGACTAGTGTGTGAGAAGGAAGGAGAAAATAAGTACCTTTTACCGGTGTTTTTCCCTGCACACTCTGAGTTGAGCTCCAATCTTTCGCTCTTCGATAAGCCCTGTAGACAAACAAAGTACGACCACTTCCTACTCTATCAAGATTAGTCCGAAATAGGTCTATCTACTAAAGAGACAAATTCATGTGATATTGAACATGAATTAGAAAGAAACAGGCCAAGCAAATTATATTAATGAGGATAAACCATTGCTTACATCCGTAGATGGATTGCAGCAGTTTCGTCAAGTCCTCCTTGTCTATCCCTTGCTCAAAAGATCCACGATCTGAATGATGATAGCTTCACTCATCTCTCCCTATGAGATCATAGGTATCTTGCTTCCAAAATATCTATGTTCCAGCACCACTTATAAGATCATAAGTTTGGTGTGATTCTCCCTTTCCAGTCCTCACTTATGAGATCATAAGTTTGGTGTCATTCTCCATTTTCATTCCCCTTTCACCATTAGAAAGCTTTCCTATATAGCCTTGGAGAGGCTCAACAGCTTGAGATATACTTGGGGAAGGTGAGGATTTTCCTCCTTCAATTGAGTATCTTCCCTAAGATCATGGCTGGACTAGGGATTCAAGCTCAACTGCCTTCTAAGAATGAAAATATCCTTCCCCCATTCATCTCAACAACTCAACTGCTACCTAAAATAGGTAGTGCTCCCTTAAAAGGGCCATCAGAGCATTGTAGCGCTCCCTAGTAAACTTAAGGGGGGTTCCAGCACTCCTAAAATCAATAGCGCTCCTCTAGAAGGGCCAAAGACCTTTATAACGCTCTCAGACAATGTAAGGCGGAGCGCCAGCACTACCAGAAGAGGTATAGGGGAGCGCTCTCCTTCAAAAACTTAGTTTTTTGAGTGCTTTCAGATGGAAAAAGGTTTATAAGCCTGCTGACTCATTTCTTCTCTTCCAAATCAAATATTTGAGGTGTTTCAAGTGTCCTTCTCATGTCATTATAGGCACGACATAGGCATCATGGCAGCATGCTTTCTTTAACACTTGTGACACTTGAGAGCAAAATGCGACACTTGCGAATCTTGTAATGACGACACTTGCGACACTATCAAAGTGAGTATTTTTTATGTGTAACAATGGGGTCCACAAAATTGTTGGCCTTTCATATTCTGGGGATAGGGTTTTGGATTTTCTTTATAATAAAAGGGCCTTTGGAGCCTCATTGTAAAATCATCTTCTTGCGAATGCAAGTAGCTGACACATCTCTTCTCATAGATAAGCTGCCACCATTCTAGCGAGTCTTTCACTCTATATTTTTATAGTCTTTGTACATTTTCACTCATTAATAGAAAATTGTGTATTATTGTATCTTTGTGTTTTTGGTTTCATCTCTAATACATTTCAGTTATATTATTAGATATATAAGATATATCTGTACATTTCTTTATTATATCTCCGCTCTCATTTCTTGCCGAAAATAATTTGGATCAGTGGTATCAGAGCAGGCTGCTCTTGATCAGTTTTCAGTACATGTCCTCAACGAGGTATGGGTATATAAAGTTGGGGCTTGATATTGTCTCTCTTGAGGAAAATCGTTCTCGCACGCCCAAGAAACCCTCCATAGCGGAAGAAAAGAAAAATGACATAGCATGTGATTCTATTAATATGTTGCTTGAGCAAGCTCTCACACGAGAGAGGGACGAAATGATGGAGAATTTTTCCCACATCCTTTAATGCTTGTCGATAAAAGCAGGCGCATCTTCATCAATAGGCCACTTTGGAGGCATCTCTCCTTTCAAGGTACAAGTTAATTTTGATATTCCCATATTTGAAGGACCGAAAGATGCAGATGCCCTAGAAAAATGGTTAAATCTGCTAGAAGGTTATTTCTCTATTCATAATTTCTTCGATAGGGAAAATATCACCATCGCACTCCTTAAGACTCTCCCCCATGTCAAACATTGGTTGGAAAATTACTGGGAGCAAATTTCCATAGAGGAATCTGGAATATATGGGGTCGAGCCCACTTGGGAATTTTTTGTGGATGCGGTAAAGGAACAGTATTATGATGTTGGAAACTATGAGTACCAATACATGAGATGGACCACATTGTGGCAAGAGAGGGGCCAATAAGTTATGGAGTTCACCAATACCTTACATACCTTGTGCACCAAGCTGGGTATCAAAGACTCTGAATGAAATTTGATTCTAAAATATCGTGGGGCTCTACACAGATACATCCAAACTGAAATGGATTTTATGGACATCTCATCACTTGTTTCTACTTATTGATATGTTGTTAAAATCGAGAAAAAATTTAATCACCAGAGCAAGTGATATTTTGGGTCTACAAATCCACAACAAACAAAGTATGATAAAGACAACCCTAACAAACAACCTCCCGAAAACCAATCCAAGCCACATGAAAAGAAGGGTCACGGGAAGACAAAGAAGGACACCGGAAAATGGTACGATTTCCACAAAATCCCTTGGAACAACACCGATGAATGTCTATCAAAATAGTCATTGGTGGACAAGATCAAAGACAAGGAGTCAAACCCTGATTCAGAATCTGATTCAAAAAATACTGACATAAGACAGATCATCAACGCATACTCCACTGTTATTGTCATGACCGCAGCAATTCAACCAGAAGAACCAACAGATCCTGAAGAGGGGGAGCATATTTTTCATTCACATATGTGGGTGAAGGGGACCCCGCTGCATTTTATTGTTAATAGCGGAAGCCAGAAGAACCTCATCTCAGAAGAGGTTTTCAAACAGTTGGGATTGTCGACAACACCACACCCACAACCATACAACATCGGGTGGCTTCACCAGGGAAGAGATCTTCGTGTCAGTCAGCAGTGTCGATTGTCATATGGCATCCAAACCTTCAAGCATGAGGTATTATGTGATGTTTCCCCACTGGATGTCTGTGATGTTCTCTTGGGCCAACCATATATGTGGAAGCTCCATGTTGTTTATAAGTCTTGACCCCGTAGTGTCATTTTTACTTTGGGGGGTCATCTCTACAGAATATCGGAGATAGTTCCAACTACTGTCCCACCTAAACAATGTCGCAAGGTAGTATCTCATACTACAAAATTTAGCTTCTTCACAATTTGTTCAAAAGGTGAATGGAAGGATATTGCAACCACTACAGCCTCAGCCCAACCACCTTATATCCAAGAGAAGCAGGTCAGCAAGATTGCAGCAAAGTGTAAGGATTAATTCTACACACAGGCATATCATGTATCCATATTGGTTAAAAAGGTCCAACCCTTCTAGCCACAGGTTCGTGACAACCTTCAACAAGCTAAGCAGCGCAACTTCTCCAACAAGGCAAGCAGCTCGTCAAGATGCAGATTCAACAAATGTTTTTCCCTCTCCCCCAAGCACTCAACGCAATGGAGAAATTTGCTTATTAATAAGGGAGGATTGATCCAGGTGGATATCAGTGGCCACCCACCTTTTCCAACTAGCTCAAAACAATTTTTTGGCAATTTTGGTAATTTACTATTTTTAGCAGGTTTTAACTTCTGGGGCCATTTTGAGGGCCTAAATGAAGGATTTTCAGGATTGAGATTCTCAAATATAGCTGAAGTCTTTGATTAATCCCCCTAAATGAATCTCCTCGAAGATACATTTTCAGCGAGCTATCGTGCACCCCAAACGGAGATCGTATGCCAAATTTACGCCCCCGAGAAGTTGATACACCAAACTACCCAAAACGAGGTGTTACCCATGATTTTGGTCATCATGATGGTGTATTGATGATTGTGTACTCAGGCTCCGAATAAGAACTTTCTCCTGAGAAAAGTGACATTCATCTCTTCCCAGAAAACATATTTTTGAAGAGAGTTCACAAGTTGCTTATATCCTAGGGTGCGAGAATGACCCATTCTCGCAGGCTGCCTTCAGCTAGGGTACGAATTTCTCACATTGTGCTACATAGCTAGGGTGCGAACTTGTTCTAAAGATTGGAAAAAGATGAAGTCTCGATGGTTCTAGAAGGGAATCTTCTAGAGAATGGGTTGGCATTCGAATGGTTATCTTTGTACTAGTTTCCCTGATATTGTGGGATCATTATTATCTAAGTAACCATCTTATCCTCTCCTATATATTGATGGAATTCTCATGGAAAAGGTTAAGTAAGATTCATTGGAGAATTGGTGAAAGAATTGTGTGAAGGACCTAGCTTGAAAAGGAGCTTGGAGACTCTAGCAAGTCTATCAAGAGTAATTGGATCTTCTTCATACAAGGATCGAGCAAGTGTGTGTGTTGGAACCAAGAGCCACCGAAAGGAATCTTGCGACATCAAGGCGATCAGGTTGTATCTTCTACTTTTGATTAATATGATACAGCAGCATGTCCTTTTCCCATAAAGTCATTCTTACTTTATTGTGTAATTCCTTGATCATACACATAAGTTGACGATTGAATATATTTTTCTATCTTCACTTCGGTTGGTTTGTGTTGTCTTGGTCTTGACCTCACGAGAGCACTGGAGTGAAGTGGGAGCAACGGAGACCCTAGGAAGTGATACAAAGGTATGTTACTAGTTCTTCCCTACTAGCTAATTCAATGGTCATAACTTAGGGAAAGAGTTGTGTCCTGTCTTGTTTTTTTCTAGATCCAGGTGGATCTAGGGAGATCTATTAGTGTCCGCACCTACCGATTAGTCCAATAACAAAATTGGTGACTCCACTGGAGAGATAACCCGTTTTCTTTGTGGTTTTTGGTGTTTTTCCTTGGCCATTTTCTCTTTCCTTACCTTTCTCCATTCATATCAATCTATGAGTCTTCAGGATACCCTGATAGACCCTCTAGGTCCAGAGGCCTCTTCAAATTTTTTGTCTTTTTCCAAAAATTTGATTAGTTTCAAACATTCTCACACTGCACCCCATTGTGGCCTGCGAGAATATATTGAGTTCGCACTCTGCTTTTAGGTCCAGTGCGAGGTTCTCGCACTCTGCTCAAATCTAGCCTGCGAGAATGACTCATTCTCGCACTGTGTAATACTGTTAGCCTGCGAACCCTCTTTTCAAAATTTTGGATTTGAGATTTTTGCATGTTCGGTTGCCTAGATCAGTATAGGTGCCTAAAAAGAGCTTCTTGGACCATTGGTTGATGTTTTCTTGTCTTCGTATTTTGTGCACGAACAGTCTTAGGAAATCAAAGGCTCTTCCTGTCCATTTTTCTCAACTTTCATTTCTTAACTTTTCTCGACAAAGATATACTCTCTGATTTTGGAATCTGAGTGTGCTTATTTGGTTAAGAATCGGCGATCGGTTGAAAGTTGAGCTTCTTTGTCTTTATCATTTGCTCATTATTTGGAAGATCACTTTTCTCATGCAATTGAAAAGACTAGTTTGGTTTTCTTGTTATTTTTGTTTCCATTGAAATATTGGTTTGGGTTTTTGTCTATTGCGTGTTCATTAGTTTTTGGTTTTCTTCACTCTCACCATCATGGTGTAGGTCCTTTTTGAAAAGTGAACAACATTTTTCTTTCAAAATCATTTTCATCTTTAAAAGTATTGAAAATCAATTGTTGAAATTATTGAAAAAGGAACAATAGAGACTTGTTATTATTGTGTGATTCATTGCAATTGCATTTTAAAGGAAATTGTGTATCGCAGTTCATGTTTGATACGGAAAATTTCTCTTTCCCTCTCGTACATAGGATTCATTGAACAAAAATTGATATTTTTCATTCCTATCTATGCATCGTTGGGTCAGACTCTCATACAACATCAGTTTCATCTCTGCTTCCTTTGAGTAACAACAGCCCTTAATAACACTGTGCAATCGTAAAATTTAACTAGTGACTCTTTTCTAGGGCTCTATTACACCAACATTTAGCCAGGCTAGCACTTTGGAATAGGTAGAGAGATACACTCTCCAAAGCACAAAACACACAATAGCATCTTGTGTTAAGGAGTGTCAAATTCCATTTACAACATCTTATCCTGGGAAGCCCTTCTCACACAAGGGTCAAACACGATGTCGCATTGATATTGACAGAGTTACTCACCCTGCTTTGTTGATATCGGTGTAGAGATTGCACATATTACGGGGATCACTTGGGGGTATACCCACAATGATGAGTGGAAGCCTCTTGATTTGATTTCAGGCTAGATACCCTACCCTTGCGTGTGGATCAAACTGTCGACTGTCCCCCCAGGCTTTATTGTTGTTGGTGGTAACCTTAGCGGCCTATCTTTCTAGGGTCTTACACAAGGTGACTGTGAAGGGGCAAGTCTTCACGGTACCTGGAATCGACGTTGGCCAAACTCACTCGGGATCCTTGTAGGGTATACCCACGATTATGTGTGGGAGCTTGCACCAGGGTGTAAGTCCGTTAAGCAGGTCGTCAGTGTAACTTTTCCACCCTATCCCATCCCCTTCTCGTCTCGTTGTTGCGACGTTGGATTTCATCACCAACTAGTGACTTCGGAATTACAAGGTCTTGTTTGCTTGGTATTGTTTCCTAGATTTTGTTTACTAGCGCGTGTTGTTTGTTTACCAAAGTTGACCATATGATTTTCTTCGTAAGTTTGTCACTCGTTCACAATAGATCCTCCATGTCATTCACGTAGAATGCAGGGTTTATCTCCAGAGCATCTGGAAGGTTCTCAACCCTTGCCTACAAGCTCACCTAATGGCTCTCCTCAGCAGAGTGAATTCCAAGACGTTACCACGCCACAAGTGGAACAAACTGACTCTCTAGAACATTTCTGAATTACCAATACTCGAGAGGAATTTTGACTTCACCCCAATTCTGAGCGACAGTTTATGCAACTGAATTCTTCCGGAGACTTAGTTGTTGTGTCTTCTGGATCACCGGTTGGACCCTTTCCAGGAATAGAAGGCCAAGATCCTTTTTGGTCTATGGGCATTTTTAGACGGGACCTTTTTGGTGCAGGATCAGGCGTTGAAACCATCATCTCACCTGTGATTTCCAAAATCTCTAGCCCAGAGACAGTACCGTTTACTACTGCCTATTATTTTCTTGGTACGGACACCCCGAGATCTGACCACATCTTGACCATCCCTATAGAAATGGCCCATCCCACAGATACTACGAGTATTCACATCGGGATTACCATGGTTAGCCAAGCCCCCATCGGCACACTGCTCATGCCCAGTATCACCCTGACACTACCGCCCGGATATCGTGCGTTGAATGCTTCCATTTCAACTCCTCCGCAAACCCCATCCAGCTCTCCTGGTGGTCCCTCTTCTTCTGGGCACTCTCTTCCTGGTTTTATTTCGACACTCCCTCAATCTCCTTTTGGAGAACCTTTCTTGTCCTCCGCTAGAAGTCTTAATCCTAGTGGCACTATTCTATCATTCACACCAAATTACCAGATTCATGTTGGTGGAAAATTTTACCAAGGAGGTATCACTCTACCCCCTCTCAGCAGGAAAATATCTATTGGCACACAAATCCCAATTGGAACACAACCCCCAATCGGAACACAACCACCAATTGGAACACTACCTTCGATGGGAGGATAGAAACCACCTTATGGACAAAACATACCTCCATCCTTGGCCCAGTATTGGAATCATCTGATACAACATCCTCCTCAATCGACTGGGGGGAAACAGCTTCCAGTTGCATCTGTTCTACCCCCTAATATAGGCCAACCATATCCAGGTATGTCCAATCCCATTTGGGGTTCGAATGCTCAAACTCACGTCCCTGTTCTAGGATACAATCCCATGAGCTACTATCCTCTCCAACCACCACTGAATCTGCATGGGTCTTCACATTATATGCAGACTGCTTATGGTCCTACTGGTTTTCCGACGGGGCTTCCTCCCCAAAGCCACTAGTACCCACATGTGAATCGACAGTTACCCTTCTTGGCCACTTTGGATCTCCTGGACTTGTCAAGGATTTTGAATGATCTGATTCATCACTCTCCCCAATGGCCCACTATGTCAGCCAAGCTACCATCGGACATCCCTAAATTCAATGGAAAAGAAGGAGAGGACCCAAACAATCACATCATGAATTTTCATCTCTGGTGTTCATCCAACTCGTTGATGGATGACTCTATTCGTTTACGTCTTTTTCAATGGACCCTCACAGGTTCTGCTGCAAAGTGGTATATAGAATTACCACGAGGGTTTTTTGTTGACTTCAACACCCTAACTATGGATTTACTCACTCACTACCAGTTACCGATCCATTATGAAACAGGGACTGAGATTTTGAGTTCTTTCAAACAAAATAAAGCCACTCATATCTCCAATCACATTCATGAGTGGCGACGGAGACGACGTCTCATTAAACTCGAACTCCCCGATCATTTGTTGGCAGAGTGGTTCACAAAATCATTTGTGAATGACATCGGTCATGACATTTCCATGGGTGGAGTCGTCATGAAAGATAAGGCCATAAGTCGTGCTCAATACCTTGACCTCGTTTACTCACAAACGGGTACCCTTTACGACTTACTACATGACTTACCTCGTCCTTCCACTTCTTCCACTTCAACTACTCCAACTGCTTCTCATGTAGTCGACGGTGTGATTGGCACTTTCCAGGCCCAACCACATTCCGCCTCAAGCGCAAATGCCAAACCTACTTCTTCTAATGTTCAAAATGCTCTGTCTCCTGCCCCTCCCACCGACAAGACTTCTGAGGTAAATGCAGTTCAATCTACCTCAGTCGATAAAAAAAAATCCAAAAAGGGACGAGGTAAGAATAAGGAGGACAAAAATACTTCTCAAGCAGAGAGAACCAAAACTACACCTGTTGACGATCGGGATAAGCGCAAACCTCGATACCCTTGTCTTATCTGTGGTGATGATAACTACACAAAGGATTGTCCACGATGTGTTGAGGTCACTAAGTTCCTTCAAGGAGCCCCAAAACCACCTACTCCGACCGTTTTTTCCCAACCCTTCCCATCTCAACAACAGGCTCAGTTGGTCATTCATGACCAACCCTCATCTTCTACTACATCCTATGTATTGATGTGTACTGGCGATTCAAAGCAGAATGGCATTGCACTCACCATTCGAGCCAGAGATTATTCTCCCTTTAAAGAGAAGGTTGATGACCTACCTCCTTCATTGGTACAACCCTCTCTCGTGACTCCGCCTACCAACGGTCCTCTTCATCTCGAATGACCGAGCCTCAACACAGTTCTTCGACTCCCCCCAAAGGGCGTCGTTCAAAAATTGGCTTTCAATCCTCATGCTTGTGTTGCCTAGAACTACAGCATTGTGGAAGATCTGGCCCAAGCACCTTCTGCGATGTCAGCCCTCGAAGTCCTTCAAAGTTGTCCCACACAATGGAAGGCACTGTTGAAAGCTATCGGTGGAATCGAACCGACAGATACAAATTTAATAATTTTTTACTTGGAAGATCACATTCTAAGGTTACCCCCTCAACTCGCATTCTATATCCAAGTGATTGTCTCTAACAAAAAAAATTGACGAACCGTTATCGACGAGGGTGCCTCGACGTGTGTCATGTCTCTTACTTGCTGGAATGCCATTGGCTCTCCCTCTTTGAACGAATCCCAGAACACTCTTAAATCCTTCAATGGCTTCGGTTTTAAGCCCTATGGTGTCCTTCCTTCGTTTCCCATCACGTTAGAAGGAAAAACGGTCCAAGTCGAAGTGGAAGTCTTTGACACTCCCCTTGATTACAATATTCTACTTGGTCGCAGCTGGATTGATTCCATGGATGCAGTTGTGTCAACCCTTTTTCGTGTGGTATGTTTCCCACATCAAGGGAAGGTAGTCACCATCGACCAATTAGCCTTCTTTAACTCCAATACTCGTACTGGAAATGTATCGTTCATCACTAAAACCCCATCGGGTTATGAGAATGTCGGTGTCGGCCTTCTCAAAGACTCTTCGTTAATGGCTACTTTCCCCATTCCACTGCCCGATGTTCCACGCTCGTCCGTTGCTTCAATCAACATGATCTCTACCTCGATTCACAAAATTGTTGCATCTGACGACCCATGGATAGTACCTGACCCTGGAGATCATCTTCGTTATGGTGACGAAATGTCATTAAGTCCGGTCGAATCCTCCTATCATGCCATTCAATCGGAAACCCCTTCTACCCCCTCTCTTGGTGAGTTATCTCCAGATCCTTTCCATGTCATTTTTCCCACAGACAAGATGATCATGTCTGTCATGGAAGACACCCCTTGGGATGATGGACATCATCATTCTATCCTCTTCCTGGAGAAACATACCATTGAGAACTACCAATAGATCTCGACCCCATCGACCATTGTCATCATTTCAACCATTCCCGAATCCACACATGATGTGTTTTCCGAAGGGAACTTAAGCAATATCTCACCCACTGTTCCCCTTGACATATCCATCAAACCTGGAATTGTCGAAAATGTCCATATCGGAGCTTCGTGTTCCCCTAATGAAATCATCACCTATACGTCCCTTTTCAAAGAGTTTTGTGACATCTTCACCTGGAGCTACGAAGAAATGCCAGGTATCAACCCCGACATTGTGATACATGAGATCAAGACATACCCCGACGCTAAACCCGTCCGGCAATGCCTTCGTCCAGTTCACCCACGTAAAACGGCTGCTATCAAACTCGAAGTCGAGAAACTTCTCCAAGCAGGCTTTATTTACCCGGTGGCCCTCACTGATTGGGTTTCCAATCTTGTCCCGATCGACAAGAAACAAGGCACAATCCGTGTATGCGTTGATTATAGGGATATCAACAAAGCTTGTCCCAAAGACAACTTTCCTACCCCCTTCGTCGATCATATTGTCGACGATTGCACCGGAAGTAAAATCTTCTCTCTGATGGATGGTTTCTCCGGGTATAATCAAATCAACATTGTTCCTGAGGATCAACATAAGACCGCTTTTATTTGTCCTTGGGGTAATTTTGCCTATCGGAAACTCCCTTTCGGTCTCAAGAACGCTGGCGCAACTTTTCAATGCACTATGTCTTATGTTTTCCATGATATCAATCACATCGTTCAACCATATCTGGACGATTTACCTACTCACTCAATGCACCGAGTCGATCATCCTACCCACCTCCGAGCCATTTTCCTCTGCTGTCAGTTTTATCGTATACGTTTGAATCCTCATAAGTGTGTTTTCTGCGTGGAATCCGGCCGACTTCTAGGATTTATTGTTTCACGTCAAGGGATCAAGGTGGATCCTTTAAAGGTTGAGGCAATCCTTAATCTCCCTCCTCCTTCTACACTTCGCCAATTACAAAGTTTGCAGGGGAAAGTAAACTGTCTTCATCATTTTATTCCAAATTATGCCGAGATAACTCGTGGATTTACGTGGCTCCTGAAAAAGGGGTCTAAGTTTGTATGGGATACCATCACCAACAACGCTTTCGAAGCTTTGAAATTGTCCCTAAAACATGCTCTGCTTCTCTTTCCCCCCGATTATAGTCACGATTATTTCCTCTACCTTGCTGCCTCGGATTACACCATTGGTATGGTTCTCATCCAAGAGGATGATGCTAACGATGAACATGTTATATACTACTTGAGTTGAAGTCTAACGCCTACCGAAACCAAGTATTTACATGTCAAAAAACTGGCCTTGGCAGTCGTCCAAGCCGTCCAACGCTTCCGACACTATATTCTCTCTCGTGAGACTACAGTGATTTCTAACTGCAACCCTATGCAACACATTCTCACACGTCAATTGCTGGGGGGGGAAATACTCCAAATGGATTGTGATACTCTAGCAGTTTGACTTGGAATTCGAACGCGCCAACTCCAAGAAATCCTTAGTGTTTTCACCCTTTTCGTCACCTTGGTGAGAAAATAAGAGGTGCTTGCATGCCCAGTTGGGTCTTGCTGGGCAGGACAGCTGTAGAGGAAAGAGTTAGAGAAAGAAAAACAAAACTATAAGCAAGAATTAAATTAATACAAACTAAAATACTAAGCATAGGAACATAGAGATAACAAACACAAAAAAGACCAATATCACCAATGTTTTTAGGTTGATCTATTGATGAAATCAAAGCACCAAGAAGAAAGGGGACTATGAGTCCCTTCTTCCTCCAAGGGAAGGCTCTTGGACCCTCACAAGCTTGCTCTCCTTACAACAAGAAAAATGAAAATGGTGATGAAATAACTCCTTTCCAAACCCACTCAATGGAGAGGTGGATTGCTCAATGAAATGGTGCCAATGTGTTCTTGCCAAGGATGGAGTCCTTAAAACAATATAGGCAGCATAACATTACATGAAATTCCTTGAGAAAATGAGGTGCATTCATGGCTTTTTATAGCATTGCTTTGGGCTTTTGTGTAACTGCCTTGTAGTGTGAAAAGAGACCATTTAGGGCGTTATTAGGTCTTTGACCAGCCTACCATGCAGATTCAGCTCAGATTTGAGGGTCAAATCGGCTTGGGATCTGATCCATAAGTGGTTGGGAGGCCGACCACTTCAATAAATGCGTCGTTTAGCAGGTGTGCGGATTTTTGCGCTAACATCCACGCATCATGCACGTATGCGTGCATGGTACATTTCTGTTCCACGCATGTGCGTGCGTGCCCAACTTCTGTAAAGTGCTCTTCAATTTTTCACTACTTTGTATAGTTTTTGACCTTTTTTGAATGCTGTAAGATTAATTCAAGGCCATGACTGACTTCATTGTTGTTTGACGATGCTGAGTTCTTGTCACCACGTGTAGACGAAATTTTAGTGATAACAGATGCCCCCTGATGGATGAGGTTAGGAGCATACGTATAGCCGAAATCCATCAATGTTTCTTCTACTGAGAATGTTTTTGTAAGATAGAGCAATAGTGGAATCGTTAAGAGCAATCCTTTGGAGGAGAAAGGAACCGGTAGAACTCGACCTTCCATAAGGTGCATAAAATATACAACTGTGTACAAACGAGGCGGGCATGCCCCATGCTCATGTTATGTTACTCTGAAAAATATGAATGAAGTGTTGGTGTAGACAACTGCAGCGCCCTCGGGGGCGGTGATGATAAAGGCAGAAGACAATTCTGCAAAGGAACATACTCTGAATAATAGGCAATAATCACGGTAATTGATGGCCCTACCAAGTTCAGAGGTCTTTGGCAAATGATAAAAATAAATGCAATAGTCGCAAAGTAAGACCCACCATAACATGAGAAAGTGTTGGCGTCGAATGTTATGGGGGCCAACGACAGCAGGGAGTAATGGTGTTTCACCCTGTGTCGTCCGAGATCTCTCATTGAATGGAGAATAAGAATCAAGATATTGTCGCCCTTTCGGAAAATTGTGTTGATGTCGATGAAAGGGGAACGCGACTCCCAGAAGCAAAGGACTTCATGGAATCTACTGAGGTGAGGAAGTGGTAGAGGTACATGGATGAAGTCAAGAAGTGGGAAGACTCAAGACTGCCCTTGGTTGGAGGATGTATGAGATAAAGAGTGGCCGCAACCATGTAACAAGGTTGAGTGTTAGGGGGACGACAAGACCGGTGATAAGTTTTGCCAGAGGCGGGACAAGGTGATCAAATTCAGAGGGTAGAGGTAAGTGACTTGTGAGGTGCTCTGAAGATATGGACGATGCCGGCAAGGGTAGATGATAAGTAATGCTCCAACCAAGGGTGACATGGGTTGCGCATGTCGCCAATCTATTTGCACCCTTTTCGTCACCTTGGTGAGAAAATAAGAGGTGCTTGCATGCCCAGTTGGGTCTTGCTGGGCAGGACAGCTGTAGAGGAAAGAGTTAGAGAAAGAAAAACAAAACTATAAGCAAGAATTAAATTAATACAAACTAAAATACTAAGCATAGGAACATAGAGATAAAAAACACAAAAAAGACCAATATCACCAATGTTTTTAGGCTAATCTATTGATGAAATCAAAGCACCAAGAAGAAA
The DNA here is from genome assembly GCA_009831015.1 of Picea engelmannii. Classification (NCBI taxonomy): domain Eukaryota; kingdom Viridiplantae; phylum Streptophyta; class Pinopsida; order Pinales; family Pinaceae; genus Picea; species Picea engelmannii. The sequence goes on from ML788667.1 coordinate 144,818, forward strand.
GGGGACTATGAGTCCCTTCTTCCTCCAAGGGAAGGCTCTTGGACCCTCACAAGCTTGCTCTCCTTACAACAAGAAAAATGAAAATGG
>ML788667.1:144954-193033 GCA_009831015.1 Picea engelmannii
AATTCCTTGAGAAAATGAGGTGCATTCATGGCTTTTTATAGCATTGCTTTGGGCTTTTGTGTAACTGCCTTGTAGTGTGAAAAGAGGCCATTTAGGGCATTATTAGGTCTTTGACCAGCCTACCATGCGGATTCAGCTCAGATGTGAGGGTCAAATCGGCTTGGGAGCTGATCCATAAGTGGTTGGGAGGCCGACCACTTCAATAAATGCATTGTTTAGCAGGTGCGCGGCTTTTTGCGCTAACAGCCGCGCATCGTGCACGTATGCACGCATGGTACGTTTCTATTTCGTGCATGTGCGCGCGTGCCCAACTTCTGTAAATCGCTCTTCAATTTTTCACTACTTTGTATAGTTTTTGACCTTTTTTGAATGTTGTAAGATTAATTCAAGGCCATGAATGACTTCATTGTTGTTTGACGATGTTGAGTTCTTGTCGCCACGTGCGAACAAAATTTCAATGATAACACTTAGTGTTTGCTGAGTTGATATGCGACTTTCCCTATTCTGAAATGGAAAATGTAGCAGTTGATTCATTACCCGATGAATCCCTTTTCCTCATCAGCTCTGATGATCTTTGGTATGGTGATATCATCATATATCTCCAAACCCAAACTTTCTGGCCAACTTTGTCTATTACTGACCGACGTCGAATACGCTATCAAGCCCATCAATATATTATCCTCGGGGATACTCTTTATCATCGGGGGATTGACTCTGTTTTTTGACGCTGCCTCATGTTCGACGAAGCCAAGAAATCTCTAAATGACTGCCATTCTAGAGCCTATGGTGGTCATATGTCTGGGTATGCTACTGCCTAGAATATCTTACAAGCAGGGTATTTTTGGCCTTCTTTATTTAATGACTACATAATCACCGTTCAAAAATGCCATGCTTGTGAGACCTATAATAACAAGATACGGTCACATCCCGCTCCTCTTCACCCTATGGTCTCTGTTGGTCCCTTTGCGAAATGGGGCATCGATTTCATGAAATGTCACCCCCACTCGGCCGGAGGGCATGGATACATTATTGTAGCCGTAGATTACTTTACAAAATGGGCCAAGGCGATGTCGACATTTGACAACACTCGCAAGACCGCAGCATTATTCATTTTTAATCACATCATAGCTCATTTTGGTGTCCCCCAGACTATCGTCATTGATCACGATAGCCACTTTAGAAACTTCATGATGTCCGAACTTACTGAAAAGTTGGGTCTTCGCCATGAAAACTCAACACCCTATTACCCACAAGCCAACGGGCAAGTCGAAGCAATTAACAAAGTTCTCATAACTATGCTCCAACGAATGATAGGGATTCAAAAAACAAGTTGGCACACAATGTTGTTTTTGGCATTGTGGGCTTACCGGACATCCATCAAGTCCGCTAATGGGTTTACACCTTTCCTGTTAGTCTATGGTTTGGAAGCCATTCTCCCGATTGAATGCAAGATACCCTATTTAAAACTAGTTGTTGAACTCCTACCAAACACTTCTACTGAGGAAGAACGTCTATTGTATCTTATGCCATTAGAAGAAACTCGACGCGATGCTACCCTAGTCATAGAAGCTCAGAAAAAACATTTCAAGGCCCAATATGACAAACATGTCAAGCCTCACGTTTTCTCCGAAGGAGATCTCGTTCTCCTCTATGAACAAGATCGAGATATGATAGGAGCTAGAAAATTCAAAGCCATGTGACAAGGTCCTTATATCGTTAGACGAGTGTTGGAAAAAGGGGCTTATGAGTTAGTAGATTATGATGGTATCTCTTTGAGTGAACCCAAGAATGGGTTGTACTTGAAGAAGTACTATGCATAAAATCACCTGTGCATGAGTACTTGTATTTTTATTGTATCATACTTCTTGTGTGTTACTATAGCATGCTTTTGTCGTTATCTGGTCTCTGCCCTTATGTGACGTTGTGTTTGATTTCCAGATGTCGGAGTCTTCACTACCCTACATTGGCTTCACTGATGGCTCTAGCCGTAGTACTCAGAACCTTGCTTCCGCTGCATGGGCAATTTACACCCCTACAAACGAACCGATGCAGGAGCATCTCAAGCGAGCCAGTGCGGAGACAACGAACAGTTGGACAAGCACCCAGCACAAATTTTGAAATCACCTTGAAGTTATTGCGCGATCTTAAATGAAGCCATTAAGAAGAAGAGCACTTGTAAAATGTAAATGGACCTTGAGCGATCCGCTCTCATCCTTAGTAGGTCGGAGGCATTTATGGTAGTTAATGCAAGTAGGTAGAATTGAATGTGTAGATTAGACAGTTTTAGAGTGCAAGAGGGAAACGGGATATAGACACCCTCATTTGTGTATTGTAACATTAGTGTATGAAAAGCATAGAGGAGAAATAGAGAGCTGTGTAACAGACTCCATGTATAGAAGTTTTGAATTAATACAAGAAAGTTGTGATTCAGACTCATGGTGTTCATATATTCTCTGCGTATGCATATTTGAATGTTATGCTCACGGATGTTTTACTCTTTCTATCATGCAATTGTTTTTATGCTATGTATGAATGATTTCTTGTTGAATGTTTGAAATCTGAGAGGAAAGAGGAGAGGAATGAGTTTCAATTGTTTCTCTATCTGAGCAAGAGTTCCTGCAAGGAGTGTAGTTGAATTGTCCGCAAGGAGTGAATCGACAAGGTGTTCAGAGGTTTGTCTCTGAAATCTCAAGAGAGAACGTTTTTGTTCTCATTTCCACAGAAGTGCAGTTGGCACATGAGTCGTGTAAGGAGTGTGCAGGCTGAGCGAAACCTCAGGTTGCAAACCTGAGTGAAGCATTGAGAGACTTCTGATGCAGGTGTGTGCAGGGTCGAAAGATTTCAACACTTGGAAGTGGTTGAAAGTCTGCCGCAAGTTGAAAGACACAAAGTTGTGGAAATTTCAGAAGGAATTAGACCTTCGAAGGAGTCGAAGAAAGGAAAAGGACGAGTTCCACGGAGAGAAACACCTTGGTTAGTGGTGCAGAAGTTCACAGAGGAAGGACGGACGGTCGGAATTCTCTAAGGAGAATTCACGAATTTTCGTGAGCCGTCAGATCTCATGAAAGAGAAAGGGAGTTACCACGAATATTCCTAAAGGTTCTAATCTCAGGAGGAGTAGGGTCGTAGATCCAAGCCACAAGGGTCATTGGATTTACATGTGGATTTCTATATCGGGTTTTCGTAGATTGAAATCCCATAAAATTTGCAACGGGAATCGCGAAATCACGAACCGCAAAATCCCGAAGGCTAAGAGAATGGTGTGGGGCCACAAGAGTCAGTGAAGCAGACAGGTGGCGCACTATTGACATGGATTCAAACTCCATTGACCATTTCAGAGTTTTGGGGAGTGAAGTTCTGAACTCATTGCATTAGGATTTGCAATATTGTGATCTTCGAAATCCCGACAGAAGTGAAGTGGCGTTGAAAAGTCAAAGCTCGTGAGTGTATCAGAGTTTCGAAACATCGGGTTTCAGGAATCACGGGAACAAGCTTCTTAACACTGCGACCGACAAAATCGTGATAAGGAAAAGCCCAAAAGAGAAGAGGACGGGTCAGCGTTGACGGTTTTAGGGTTTCGGAGATCTGAAAGACAAGCACGTGACCAATGGATTCACAAAGGTGTGAAAGTCCGATCCCCTGAAGTATAAAGGGGATCTCTCAAAGTTAAGAGTGGGTGCAGATTTCCTAAAGGGGAAATAGAAGAGCTATTGCCGAGAGCTCTTCGGGCCAGTGGATAAGGAAAGATCCTGTATTGACGTGGACCTTCCGACCTGCGGGTTGTGGAGGGAGCGTGCGTCACCACGAACTTGTCTCCTTACAAGGTGTGTGTCTCGACCGTGCAACCAACAATATTGCAGAGTATAGCGTCATTATCGAATTGTTGATTGATGCTATCTCACTCAGAATCCGTCATTTGGTTGTGCGACTCGAAGTCCTACTTTGTTATGGGTGTATTTGTGAATTCTCCTCTTGGAACGTTATTTTGATTATATTGAATATCAACATATTCCTAGATGTCTAAATACATTAACTGATGCATTGGCTAACTATGTATTAGACAGACATTTGGATCATTTATAAATCAATCACATCAATTTTCACACAACACAAGATAAACCGGTAGAAGCTGTATGTATATATAACGATCAAAAAAAGTTTTTACAAAAAGTTTTGTCCAAGGACCAAAGGACCAAAATTTCAAAATCTGAAGCCTATAGCTTCTACAAAGTGACATCATGGATGACATTCACGGTAACACATGACTTCCCGGGCAACCCTACGAAGTAGTCGGCTAATGGACTCTGACACTCCTACTGTATGACGTTGATAACGTCGTGGAACCTCTCCAAGAGGTATGTCTAGAATATCTGTTGTCAAACCCTCTAGGTTTTGTTCCACCGCTTCATAATCTTCAGTGTCCCATCGTGGCACTGGCACCACCTCTCCTCGCCGCTGAATAGGAGAAGTGCCAAGAGGTCGGTAAGGTCCCACATCTGTGTCATCAAAAAAAGAATTTTGTATTTAGACCTTGGATGAACATTAAAAAACATTTGCATATGATAAAATTCACAAAAACATTTAAAAAGAAAAAAATGTGTACTTCTTACCAAGTTCCCCCCACTGAGCACCCTCGGGCAGGACCAAGTTTGGATCTCCTCAGAAATCCAACCCAGCATAAGCATAATCGTCGACCATCAGCATCTGTGGTCGCAACTAGTTGAAGAAGGTATCATCATATTTGATAATTGGTCCAGCTACGTGCCGGGCCATGAGCTGACACCATCTCAGCATTCTTGGATCTGTTGGGGTCGGTAAATCCCACTCAACTTGCAGCCTCAGCAAGGGAACCCGCTCAAGGAAGAAGGACACCAACAAAGACCCGTACCCGAATTGCTTCAGGTTACCTCGCTTGCATTTGGTCAACTACCTCTTCATGCTACGAAGCACTGCATCTACCCAGTTAAAAACCCGAGGCTCAGTACATTCTATGGCATACTGAAACTAGCTCTGGAGATCCATGTGAGGAGTGGAGCTCCCATCCATATGATCAATGGTGAACAAAATAGTGTAGAGGGTCAAATCCTGCACTCCCCAAATATCTACTTTCCCTTTGCTCCTCTCTGCCTCTAGAACACAGTGCAAGCGGCAGTACTCACTCATAGGCAGCCCACCACCTCTACTACTAGTCAGGCTCACATGGTACCCACACCATGAAAATCATGTCAAGAAGTAAATGTCCTCAATATCCAAGGACAATGTGTGGACCCCTACATGGAATACTTGTTGATCGGGATCCCAAGTATGCACAAGGTACTCCAATAACCTGACTTTGGCCCTCATGCCCGGGATACGAAAGAACTTCAAAAGACCATAGTTTCGTAAAGCGGTAATGGTGGCCGGATGATTTCCGGCAATGGCATTATCTTCTTCGTGCTCCCTTTCACGCCATTCCAGAACCATGGTGATGACCAAATACCTGCATAAGAAGCACAAGAAGAAAGTTAATAACTCTATTCAACATTTGGTATCTTTTCATTGAGCAAAACTTTAAAAAAAAATTACACTTTACGGTTCTCACAGGTGCCCTTTAGGCACAGTGTGAGGTTCTCGCAGGCACCTTTGGGCTCACCTACGAGAATGACCCATTCTCGTAGGTCCCGTGTGGTTCACCTGTGAGAATGGTTGAGCGCGACTTTAGCCCCCAAAACAAACTCAAAATTTTGTTTTTTGCCAATGAAAATGAAAAATTAAACCATGAAAAGGTAGAGGATAAGGAGCTTACCTCACTGTCGTTGACAGTTCGTCGAATGGATGCTCGTAACTCCCGCAATCGAACGCCGGATTTCAAGGGTAAAAGAGGGGTTTTTGGGCTCAAATAGTGGTAAGGTTAAAATGATATGGTAAAAAGAGTTTTTACCCCTTTATATTTACTTTTACCATTTTATTGGATTTTATAATTGTTTATTTATTAAAACCCAAATCCTAATGCCCTTTTGAATACAACTTCTGCAGGCGTAATGACTTCGATGCTCATGCACAGGGATGTGGATATTTTTTCTTCTTCATCGCATGTTTTGATTGTTTTTTATGGTTTTTGTACAAAACCTCGAGCTTGGTCTGTGTCCGTTCTCACGCTCGAAAATACATGAGAACGCGATCGAGCACACTTTTATCACTTTTTCGGGCTCAACAAGGTTATATGAAAAAGGAACCCCCCTGGAGTTTCCTTTAAGCTCTTTTCAGACTCTCTAAATATGAAAAGATAGTCGAGCGACCTTACTATTTTCACGCTCGATAAAGTATTTGAAGAAAGCGTCTGTTGGGTGATAATTTATCTCTTTTTCGGTCTCATCAGACTATTTTATGAAAAAGGAACTGATAGATTTATCTTTTAAGTGTTTTTCCAGACTCTATAATCATGAAAAACCTTCGAGTTTTCTATCTTTGGACTCGTTAAACAAACATCGACAGACCCGTCATGGGACCGAACCACTCATTCCTAGGGTTCGTTAAACATACTCCGAAGGACTTATCCGAAGGATAAGCTTATATCAATAAGCATATGTTATCCTCCTCAAGCTTGCGTAAAAATAAAGAGGTACTCGCTAGAAATGGTGGGGGGGAATTTGGGAAAGGGATGTGTTCTCGTATTCACGTTAATTGGCAGTAAGTGTCGCTCTTGAACATGACACCCCCTATTCATTATTTGAAGTCGGTTTGGGAAATCCATTTGTCTCTCATTCGATTTGCTACAAGGTCATACCCTGTGTCATCTCTGAGGCAATGCTGCCAAATCATTGGTCTTGTCGTTCATATGTTCAAGAGAAGTTCATCTAAAACCTCTATTGAGTCGGCCATCTGCAGTTGTCCTTTCTCCCTGTGTTGGCCTTCCTTGTGTCCAGTCCAACTTACATCATACTCTGTTTCACCTTCAAAATTTGTTACTCATTTTGTGTCATTGATGGGGGATACATTAAGGCCCTCCTGTGATGATTTTTGTTTCGTCGACTTCAACTCATTATCCGGAAACAAGACTTAGAAATTCTTTGGTACCTTGGAACCTGCATGCCTCAATGGCAGGTTTCCTCGCTTTCGACAGTGGGTTTACATCATTGACCCCTGACCGAAATATTATGTCAGATGTTCGACCTCAACTCATTCATTCACACTCGATGGATTGTACTAGTGTACCTTGGGATTCATTGACATTAATGGTGATTTCCCTCGCACTTGTTAACGGTTTCATCAATGACCGTTAATCAAGTGGTTTCTGCCATGTTCAACTTCAACACATGGTTAGATTTGTACTTTTGGGCGACAGGATTGAAGACCCTAGATATCATCTCTTTGTCCAGGTTGCGATGGAATATGTATAATTTGTGACACATAGATCCACTTTGTATGTCTCGTGGCTATGTCGTCTCAATTTGAATTTTCTTGTATAGATCCATGATGTATTCCTAGTGGCTATGCTATATTTTGATGGCGTGGATCCACAGTGTATGATTGGTGGCCATGACCTATGCCTATAATGTCATATGTCCATGATCTGAGTATGGGAATGCCTACCTCAGAACTAGTATGATATTCTGCAGATGCTTGGGTGTTCGCAGGTTTCTGATTAGGTGTGCTCCTGGTTTCCAACATGCACACACACGCAGTTTACAAAGTATTTAGACTGTCACTGATTCCAGCCTCATACTTTGGGGGGAATTCTGTTACCCATTATTTTTGTCATCACGGTGGTGTATTGATGATGGTGTACTCAGGCTCCTAACAAGAACTTTCTCCTGAGAAAAGTGACATTCATCTCTTCCCAGAAAACATATTTTTGAAGAGAGTTCGTAGTTTGCTTATATCCTAGGGTGCGAGAATGACCCATTCTCGCAGGCTGCCTTCAGTTAGGGTGTGATCTTCTCGCACTGTGATACATAGCTAGGGTGCGAACTTGTTCTAAATCTTGGAAAAAGATGAAGTCTCAATGGTTCTAGAAGGGAATCTTCTAGAGAATGGGTTGGCATTCGAATGGTTATCTTTGTACTGGTTTCCCTGATATTGTGGGATCATTCTTATCTAAGTAACCATCTTATCCTCTCCTATATGTTGATGGAATTCTCATGGAAAAGGTTAAGCAAGATTCATTGGAGAATTGGTGAAAGAATTGTGTGAAGGACCTAGCTTGAATAGGAGCTTGGAGATTCTAGCAAGTCTATCAAGAGGAATTCGATCTTCTTCATACAAGGATCAAGCAAGTGTGTGTGTTGGAACCAAGATCCACCAAAAGGAAGCTTGCGACATCAAGGCGATCAGGTTGTATCTTATAATTTTGATTAATATGATACAGCGGCATGTCCTTTTCCCATAAAGTCATTCTTACTTTATTGTGTAATTCCTTGATCATACACATAAGTTGACGATTGAATATATTTTGCTATCTTCACTTTGGTTGGTTTGTGTTGTCTTGGTCTTGACCTCATGAGAGCACCGAAGCGAAGCGGGAGCAACAGAGACCCTAGGAAGTGATACAAAGGTATGTTACTAGTTCCTCCCTACTAGCTAATTCAATGGTCATAACTTAGGGAAAGAGTCATGTCATGTCCTGTTTTTTTCTAGATCCAGGTGGATCTAGGGAGATCTGTTAGTGTCTGCACCTACCGATTAGTCTGATAACACGGGTTCCATAAAAATTTTGGCCTTTCATCTTCTGGGGCTAGGGCTTTGGATTTTATTTATGATAAAAAGGCATTTGGATCCTCATTTTAAAATCATCTTCTTGCGAATGCAAGTAGTGGACACATCTCTTCTCAGAGATAAGATGCCACCATTCTAGTGAGTCTTTCACTCTGTATTTTTACAGTCTTCGTACATTCTCAGAGATAAGCTGCCACCATTCTAGTGAGTCTTTCACTCTGTATTTTTATAGTCTTTTTACAATTTTCTCTCATTAATAGAAAATTGTGTATTATTGTATCTCTGTGTTTTTTGTTGCATCTATGATACATTTTGGTTATATTATTGGATATCTGAGATATCTCTGTACATTGCTTTATTATATCTCCGCTCTCATCTCATGCCGAAAATAATCCATATCAATCACATAACCATGGAATCTATGCCTTTGGTGTCGGATGTGTGTCATTATATCACACTGCGGTGTTGGCAAAATGCTGAAAGAGTCTCACCCACACACGGGGTACACCCACCACCTGCCTCTGCATCGCCTCTGGAATATCCTCTACCTGAACAATAGGAATCTTGTGCATCAAACAAGATAGGTTTCCCTACACATTCTGGAGGACTCTCTCTGTATCCCTGTCTACTAGCTCATGTCCTCGTCCCCTACACCAATGTCACGGGAATCCCTCTAGTTGTTACCGACCTACGTATGCGTAAGAAAACAATTGTTAATACGTGATACCATACAAAAATATTTTCATTTTTAGTTTTCCTTTATCAAAATTAAAAAACAAAAAAAAAATGGAATATATAAAAACCAATTCTCATTGATCTCTCCAAAGGCGGATCCTGGTGGAAATGGCATGTCTGGGTCCCCTCGGTATTCAATCCCTACATAAGGATAGTCATCGATCGCTATGACTTGTCAGCGCCACCACTAAAATAACTCGTCATTGTAGGGGGTTGGCACCCTACCACCTCCTAGTTGCCTCATCACCTCAGTCCACCATGACATGGATGGATCGTGAAGTTTGTGTGGAGTAATATCTACTCTAGGGCTCAAACCTGGAACCCTCTCAAAGAAAAAACTACATAGTATGGATGTGAACCCGGTGTTCCTCATTCGCCCTTATTTGAAATTTGTCAACTGGCTCTTCATGTTGGCCAATAGTGAGGTACACCAGTCATAAAAAATGGATCTCAAACACTCCACCACGTATAACATGAGTGGCCTCGACACTTGGTGCAATGAGGCCAACCCCAATATCTGTGTGATTACAATCACAGTGATCTTTACGCTCAGGTTATCGATCGCCCTGATAAGGAGTTGGCTCCCTACTTTATCTGTGCCTGCAACACAATGGGTGGCAATGTACTCTTCCATAGTTCTCTCACCTCTAGCCCCTCGGGCCGTGATATTCACTAGCTCACCTCAGCGAGACAATCATGTGATGAAGTATATGTCGTCCACTTCAATTCTCAATGGTTTCCCATCAAGATTGAAGGCCTTTGTCTCCAGATCCCAATAGTTTATTAGTAACTAGAGAAAACTCACTTGAGCTCTCATTCCTTTGATAGCCCAAAATTTATAAATCCCGCATCTTTTCAAACCTTGTTGGGCCCTTGAATCTCTTTCTACTGCTACATCCACCTCCTAATGTTCCCTTTCCCTCCATTCAATCACCATCATGCAAAGGAAAAGCCATTTTTTGAGTTAATCTTCTTTAAAAACATGTTTGTGGACTTATATGCGGGCTATCCTTATGACATTTGTGTATAGGGATTCATATACACGGGAAGGCTTCTCTTTTCCCACGTACATGTGGTCATGTGCATGACCCGATAAAATGTCACCCCCGTATGCACTAGTTTCTAATTAACGGCTTTTAATACTCAAAAAAATGGTCACTAAAATTGAAATTTAAACCATTGAAATTGAAGAGAATGGGATAGGCACTTACTTGGTCCAGATGGTTTTTGATTATGATGATTGTAGCTCCTACAATCGTCACTTGAATAGTGTGGGTGAAATGGCCTCAAAATAACTATGTGGGTAAAACACTCAAATGGTATGATAAAATTTCTTACTTTTACTATTAATAGAAAATGTTTACCCACTTTCTATAGTTTTTCCCTATTTATTTCTATTTTTGACCTTATGGACTAATAGCACAGTGAAAGACCTGGTTTGAAGTGGTTTTGTCCAGGGGTTTTTATGGATTTCTAGCATCATCTCGCCCGTTTGTACCTCCGACAGGTATATTCTATTACCGTCATATAGGATAGGTTCTCACCCCACTTTGCATTTCTCCATCATCCTATGATCGTGATTCATATGCCCTAAGTACGTACCAATTTTTTCATGACACGTAACCTTCTCACTGCTACTAGAAGTGTCATCATTAAGTGGTACAGCCTTACCAAACATGGGTGCCCTAGTTAGAACACTTTTGTCATTTGGTGCCCATGCAAATGCTACTCCATAGGACCAAGAGTTCCTTGTAGTCCCAACATGACTTTGCATTCGAACCCCATTTTCTTACTCGAGATAATCCTGACCATTACCTATGGGACTCCCCCTGAGTCTTGGTTAAGCTCTTTTCCGACTCCCTAAAAAATGAAAAGATTTTTGAGTGAGCTTGTCTCTTCTGTTAGTACTTTGTAAATTTGTTTGGTTGATGAAACAAATGACAGAGGTAACCTACAAACCAACTTTAGAGCTAGGTACTAGCCTTCTCATCTCATAGAGGGATCTCTCACGTCACTTGGTCTTCAACTGATGAGTTTTCTTTAACAAAACAATGGCTAGGTTTTGTAGTTTTGAAGGGTTTTTATAATTTGGCTGGCAAGGAAGAGGAGGGACACTTAGGGCTATGGAGTCAAACTTCTAAAAACGAATGGAAGCACTGACTAGTCGATAGAACTCTCCAAAGGATAAAGGATAAATGAGGTGATAAATCTGAGTATTAAATTGTAAATTTGCAGAGTGTAGGAAGAAAAGAAAAACATATAACTACATCATAGCATTAAATAAATGAATTTTGAATTAGCTAGGAAGAACTTAACACAGTTTAAATTGCTTCAGCCAAGAGCATCACAAGATGAATTATGGGCCTTTGACTATCCAATTTAAATAGAAGACAATGAAAATGGAATGTAAGCATACAAGAAATACATACAAAGAGAGGAGAAAAAACTCAGATCACCACCATTAGAATCTTTTCATGGAAGTTTCAAGACTTTTGCATGTGTATTCTATTCATCTTCAGAAAATTACATTCAAGTTTTGAATAGATAAAATCGTGCCCTTTCACTTCTGCCAACCCCTAATACATTTGGAACTCCTAATATTTATACAAGTTGAGATCCTTCGGTTTGAAACCGATTACAATGATTAAAATGAACCGTTTCGGTTTCGAAATTGATTACAATAATTACAATGGAAAGTTTCAGTTTGAACCCAATTACAATAATTAGAAAGAAAAAGTTTCATGATCTGGATTATGGCTCTTCTATCTTTTCAGTTTATTTCCTCACCACTTGTTCTTCTCTGGTCTTCCACATGATCTGCCATCTTCAGTGTCATCTAGACATCATCTACTAGACCCTGGAAAACTACACTTTGTCTTACCTAGTCGTACTATCTCCTTCCATTGCAAGTCAGAAGGGATATCATAATCTATCATTTTTTTTATCAGGATCTCCAGGTCAATGCAAGAAGCATATGTCATGACTGGTAGTCCAATTTTGACTGCTTTGAACTGATTCAGAATCTCAAAGTTTGTAATCAGATGCTCAACTAGTGTAGCTCCTATCATATTTTCCTCCAGGATTTTGAACTTGGAGTGATCCATTCTACACTGAGTGAGGCAAGCATTGTATTCTTCCTGATCATGCAATTTTCCCTTGCCATCCCAAAATGGTGGGAGGCCTTTGATAAAAAATTATTCAAACAAATCCTTAAACTCTTGCACACTTTGATCCATCTGTGTTGCCTTAGTTTGGACTGATTTCAATAGGTTATGTTTAGCAATAACCCTCCCGGCCCAGATAATCAGTTTAGTTTTGTCTTTAACTCCAATAGTCTGAAGGTCTGCAGTAGGAATGGAGTTGAGTAGATTTATGGAGTTTTGGGCCCATTCTAGTGGTTTCTTTTCTAAAGTTTCATTCACAATAGTGCACCTGCTTCTAGCTGTGATGGCTATGTTGTCTTTATCATTGATGAAATTCAAATACACTTTGAACTTGGCAGCTTCAATAGCTATAGAGTCCCAGATGATATTCTTGGCCCCCTGCAATAGGCCTTTGCCTCTTAATCTCATCTTCAATTTATCTATCCTTTCTTGCAAGACTTCATTCTCCTTTTGAACTTGAGCCATTCTTTCATCTTTTGCATGCATCTGCTACTTCAATTTCTCTATGCTTCCTTTTAACCCTTTGATTTCTCCTTCTTTCAAGCTAACTTACGGCATAGCTTGGACAATTCATTTAGTGTTTGGCCTAGCTTCTGCAGCAGGAGGTACAACTATAGACATGTTTAACAATTATGTCTTCTCTTGTGACCACTTCACCTTTTCTCATTCTAGATGCAACTCCCTAGCCTTATAGTCCACTACCTCTTGATGAAGTGTTTCATTTTCATGTTCTAGAAAAACCAATTATGCTATTTGTGGATGCTCTGTGGCAGACATTTTCAATTTCTTCTTCAAGCTTTGAATTAATTTGTCTTTTTCATCCAATGAGGATTTCACCCCTTGGGGGCCTTCAGATTCCAACCTCTTGACCTAAGTCTGTCAAGCTTTGCAAGATGATTTTTCTTGCCTCAACTACCCTTCCAATTTCATTGCATAAGATGACAACTTTGAATTCTTCAAGCTTAAACTCAGGTAATCAAAATACAACATATCACTGGTATTCTTATGGAATTTGACCTTGTTTGGAGCATGGATGTTGTCATACCTTATCTTTATCTCAGAGACTTTGTATTCATCTACAACTGCAATGTTAAATGTCCTCTTTTCAACATCCCTTACTATGAACAGAGAAGATTTATGCTGAGAAGTCTTTTCCACTTCAGGGACTAATTCCCTCATCTCACCCAGAGCTATGTTTCCCTTCTCAGCATACTATTTTGCCAAATCTTCTTTAGATTGATAAACTACCTCAGATGTTTTATCAAAAATGTATTTCTTGCTGCTAAAGGTTCTTGAGCCACCTTCACTTTGGATTTTAATTTCCTTTTCAACCTCTACAGTCCTAGTACCACTTTCCACCATATCCATATTTTCTTTTTCTTTGGGCTCTTCCTCCTCTAAATCCACTATCTGTGGAGACTGTGTAATCTTCATCTTCTTAGGAGCATTATGTTGATCACTGGTGACCATGGCCTCTGAACTGCTTCTCTTGTTGTAAACACTCACCTTAGGAACTTTGAGTATTAGTTTCTGAGAAGCTTGTTGTGTTTGACTTTGTTGCAAGGTTGCCTCCACTTGTTGTGTTTGAGTTGTTTGCAAGATTGAATCCATATCAACACAAACTTCTAGGTTTTCCAGCTTATCAAAACCCTCAACCTATTCATGCTCATAAGGGGTTTGTTTCTTCATCAATATTCTCTTGGATATGATTTGGTGTGGATCATATCTTCTTCCCTGTAGTTGTGCAAAACCAAACTCTTTGAGCTTCACTTGAATTTGAGATAATCATGATCTAGTTTTGACAATGAAGGGCCCAATGATAAAAGGGAACTTGAGGTTGGAGGCTTTGTGCAACTTCAGGAAATGCTTTGTCTCAGATATAATTCTTTGCGTGATGAATTCAAGGGAAAATATTTTGGGTGTCAGAAAAATAGGCAATGGGTAGGGGGATTCATGAAAACCATAAACCCATATTACTATTGAGTGCATGCATAGTACCCAATCCCCCACTCTGTCCTCTAGATTTGGCTATAGATAACTCCTCAGGTCATCCAAAACTCTAGGTAGGTTGGTGTTGAAAATCAAATTGTAAACTCTGGACATGACTTTGTTTATGAAAATAATCAATGCAATCCTCTTACATTTAGTTGATATAAATGTTTCTTCAGGAAATTCTCTCTTATCAGTTTCAAGGAAAATCTTCAGCAAATAGGTGTATTATCTGAAATGCCTTAGAGAGTGAAAATTCACTAGATATTTTTGGATATTATCAGCTATGAATTTATCAAAATTGATGCATACTGACAGACCAGACTCTAACTTAAAAAAGGTCCAAAGGAAACCGAGCATGACTTCAACTACATGTTTGTCGTTGCCTAGAACTAGAACTTGACTCAAAAGGGAACAAACCCATTAGACTTCAATAACCATTAGACTCACATTCATTGGAAAAGACAAACTCTCTGAAAAAAGTTATGGTTTGACAATTGTCTGCAAAAACAGATCTCAGACCTCTGATGAACATTCTCTATATACCCTAATTAGATTTTATTCATTGAAAGGTTCAGAAATTGTAGAAAATGACTCTGGTATGCCGAGGGAATCTTGAATTGATAGACTCTCTACCCTGCACATGACCTCAGACCCTCGTTTATTTATGATGACTTTTTCTTCATGTGAATATTGTTCAGCGCACCAAGCTATAAATTCAAGAAAAGGGAAAGTGATTTTGACAACATAGGGGACTATGGTGGCCTGGACTACTTCAAGGAACAGTATACACCTTCCTACTTTATCAAACAGGTTGCTTCTGGACACATAGATGGGAGAAATGGTGATTTCGGTGTCAAAAATGTCTGAATCTCGGTCAATTATTCTTCATTCACCACCAGATCATGTTTTGTTACTGAGGTTATGATATGATCCATGGTTTTGATGAAAAATACTTGGAAACGACTAGAAATGGCGTGCAATTGACGTACTGTTGAGTTGCAGTTGAACGAGGGTAGTTGCGCCAAGTTTCAAACAGTTCAGTGTTTGAAATAATAATAAAATAAACAACAAATTCCCTTTTATACTTTTCCAAATTTTGGGGGTGTGAGGAAGTGGTTTGGGGAAACCCGCTTTTCACCCTGAAATGCCCCTGGTGGCGCCACGTATCCCCAAACAAAAACCATGGTTTGAATTTCGGCCTGCTTTCCAGAATTAACCTCTGTGCATTTTCTCCCCCTGAAATCATCCTCAACTGTCGATCTTGAGAGTTCACAATCTGCAATGCATCGGACCTTATCAACTTAGCGCTCCCACCAGTTTTATCCTTTCCCTGCCATATTTAGCCCCTTCACTAGTTTATCGGGCTTCCAGACCGGTTTAGCGTCCCACTAGATCCTAAAAACTTGATTTCACGTAACAATTTTAATGGTAACTAACATGGGCTCCAACTGGGGATGTTATCCTCCCAGCGAGGTAGCAAAGAATGTTAGACCAAGTGCCCTTCCATTGGGATTTATTTCACTCATGCAACTAAATCAATCAACATCTTATTCATAAAAATTCATTCACATAACTCAAATTATACTCAGCATGACTTAGGGCCTTCACTTTGGGCTTCAATTTCTATTGATTTTGATTTCAATTTCTCCAACTGAAAAACAAAAATGGTTATATACAATGAAATGGAAAGGGTGAAAATTTATTTAAGCGAGATAATGCTTGAGAAACCTACCATTCACAGGTCCCCCACCAACGATATCTCCATTATGTTCTTGTAGAAGATAGGCATTATTTCCATGGTATGCCACAATTTTCAAAGGTCCCATCCACAGATGGTCAAATTTCCCATGATTTCCTATGTCTTCATTTTTGGCATCCCATTTCAACACCAAATCCCCCACTTTGAAATCATATTCCTTAGTATGTCTGTCAAAATCCTTTTTAATCTTGTATTGGTGTAGTTGAGAGTTGTTGAAAGCTTCCTCTCTTGTTTGTTGAACATTGATTAGTTCATTTGTCCTTCTCTGAGTAGCATCTGGTTCAGCATCTTGCTCCTGTAGAAATATCATCACTGTTAATCCTAATGAAGTAGGAAAAATTACCTTTGTGCCATACACAATATGGAAGGGTGAAGTGGAAATATACCTCTTAGTAGTGATCCTATCAGCCCGTAGTGCATGGATGAGATTCTTGTGCCAAGCATTTTTGTTATCTTGCAGCATTTTCTTGATAATTATGGTCAAACTCTTATTGGATGACTCAACCAACCCATTACCTTGAGGGTAATAAGTTGTGGAATGACCAAGAGTTATATTGTAATCACTACAAAAAATTTCCATCTTTTTGGGCTTCAATGTTGCAGCATTGTCTGTAATGATTTTGATTGGACAACCAAACTTAGACAAAATATTGTTCTCCAAAAACTGAATGATAACAATATATGTGGCTTTCATGGTGGGGACTACTTCAATCCACTTGGTGAAGTAATATGTGGCTGTCAGTATCCACTTGTGTTGAGCTGAGGACTGTGGATGAATTTCTCCTATGAAATCAAGGCCCCATTGTCTAAAAGGTGTTTAAACATATATAGGCTTCAAGGGAAAAGGCTGCATTTTTCTCTTCCCATCAAAAATTTGGCATTCATGACAGCTTGAAACTTCTTTGTAAACATCAGAAAAAATGCTACGCCAATAGAAGCATGCCCTCAATATTTTTTTCACAGTGGTTTTCCAATAATGGTGCCCTCCACAATTACCTTTATGAAACTCTCTAATGGTTTTCTCTACTTATTCCTCCAACAAACAAATCAGCAAGATTCCTCCTGGATCCTTCCAATACAGGGATTGATTTAAAACACAAACTTTGTTGCTTTCAGCTTCAAAAACCTATCCTTGGTTTTTCTCAGTTCAAGAGGAACCTACAAATTTCTCAACACATAAATAATGTCAGCATACCATGGGGAGTCAAAGAATTTTTGGGATACCTGAGGGACCTTTTCTTCTTCTTAATCCGTTGAAAAATGATACAAACCCCCAAACCCTCAGGCCGAGATCCGCGCGGGATCGTTCTAAACTTGCCCCCTTGAGTCATATTGACTCTTCGATTCCCCACAGAGAATCCCACACACACAATGGTGTTTTTCCACAGGTTCTTATGAGTATGCTCGCGTGATCAAACACTAGGCATCAACCCAAATATCCTGACCAACAATATGATCGCGCCCTTTTCCGAATCGAGATTCCAGGTTTCGCTATATCACGATTCTTGTTGTCGAGTTTTCAGCTTTTCAACCCATCGAAACCCGAAATGTCGAAACGTCGAAATATTTGGCCATGTTTTTCCCCACAACTGTATCGTGTTTCGTGACTTCAGGAATTTCGGAACAAAGAACCTCAACCCCTTGTCTTCGAAAGTGTCGAAATACCGAACCCTGATGTGTTCAGCAAAGGCTAGCTCCCCAAAAGGAATTTTTTCCTTTTCGGGGTTTCAGAATTCACGAGTTCATGAATCCTGACATGAGGCTTCTCGAATTTTCAACCCCCAAACCCTGAAATGGTCAACAGAGATTGACTCCACCTTTTTAACGAAAACACACAACCTGTCCACTCTAGCTTCCCAGCTTTCGGGACTTGAACAAGCCTTCGATTGCCATCCCTCTACCACTTCTAAACCCTGAATTCCAAAATGGCACCTTCCACGGGTTCAACGGCTAATAAGTCTCTGTTCGATCCAATGGCCCACGTTGTTTCGGGCTTCCGGATACCGGGAGTTTGAAACTCTCGATCCAAAAATACTGCCTCCTCTGCTTCTCGACACATGAAGTGCCGAAATCTTGAAATTCAAGCCAATGTCCTGTCACGACTCGCGACTTCGAGATTTCACTCCACTATGTCCTGACTCCTTGGTAACAGGACCTCCAAAATACCGAAATCCGAACTTCTGAATTTTTGAAAGTTTTGTTCCTTGCCTTCACACGCGATAATCTAGTTCCCGTCGGGAGTTCGAGCAACCAAAAGTTTTGGCTCGCACTCCGAACTTACAAACTCCGATTTGTCAAAATGATTTTGACAGCTCCACTATCATGATCAACGGTCCACGTTGAGTCTTACCTCCCAAAGGGTGGATCCATCCAACACTTAACCTCCTTGCAGCTTCACTGAATCCCATGGTCCTCGCGACTTTGCGAGTTCTCCAAAGAGAATTTCAACCACTCATTTCTTCCTTGAAGACTTTTACGAAATGAATCAGTGTTCCTTGTCTAAACTTAGCTTCTATAAAGCGACTTCGCTCCCTCTCCCTTTTAACACTTCAAAGGTACTAATCCTCCTGATCTTTCCCTTGCAAACTCAAGTCTCTCAAAAGGACTCCTGCACACACTCCTTGCAGCAAACTTTCAAATAACCCCTCGTTGTTTGATTTCTCGACCCTGTGCACTCTTTATAGTAGTGATCCTTCAATCTTTTCCTTAGGTAATAACTTCTAAGGCTTCAAATAGCCTATGCACACCTTGCACGAATTTTGTGGTACACCTACACTTATGCTGGAATGAGAACAACGGTATCCTTCCTGAGCTTTCTGAGATAAAACTCAGAACCCTTGTCAACGCACACCTTGCGGACGTTTCACTGCACTCCTTGCAGGAACTCTCAGGACGAGAAACAATTGAAACTCATTCTCTTTCTTCTCTCAGACTTCATACATTCAACATGAAATCATACTCATAACATGCCATTGAAACAAATGCATACAGAGAAACAAAGCAACTGTAAACATAGCATTCAACAAAAGTAAACAAGAAGCATCATAACACCATGAAAGTTGAGTCAAAGCTTCATATATTAACTCAAGTGCTCTTGTACATGGGTTCTTCTCTATAGCTCTCTGCTACAACTCTCTTCTTCTTCTTTTTGCTAATGATCTAATGAATACCATAATACAAAGACGAGGGTGTCTATATCTATTTTCCCTCCTACTCTTATAAACTATCTAATCTATAATTCAAATCTACCTACTTTCATTAATTGGGCTTAAATGCCTTTTACATTGACAGATGAGAGCAAATCGCTCATGATCTGTTTATAACAGCTCGATATAAATGCAAGTACACTTCTAGCTACTACATTAATATCCACTTCTTAATCTTTTAAAAACATTTCAAAACGTGGAAAATGTGTGTTGTACTTTTCCCAGCTGGCTTTTGCTTTCACGGTCGCTTGGTTGTTGGCGATGCTCCTGCATCATACTCCCTTGCTTGAAATTTTTCATGAAATCATGTTCATGAGATCTTGCACGGTATTCCCATTCTTTTGAATCACTGCTTCATCCTGCCAACTGGCATCTTCAACTAGATGTCACTCCACTTAACCAAGTATTCAAAATACTTTTTCCTCCTGGTTTTTCTACTAATCCTCTTATCAATTATACTTTCCATCTGTGGCTTTTCAGCTACAGACATTTATTTTTTCCATTGAATCTCTTTTTTTTCTTTCTCTGTTCCTGCTTCTTCAGCTCTATAAGGATACAAATCCACAACATTGAATATCGGTGAAATTCCAATCCCATCGAGTAATTCAATCTCATATGTGTTTGCCCCAAATTTCTTTATGACTCTGCATGGTCCAATCTTTTTCATCTTCATCTTGTTATATGTTCCCCTTGGGAACCTCTCCTTCCTCAGATGTGCAAGAATCAGATCACCAACTTCAAATTGAAGTTCTCACCTGTGTTAATCTGCTCTCCGCTTGTACTCTTGGCTTGAACTCTGCATTCATTCCTTAATTTCGCGGTGGAGCTCCTTCATTCCTTCTGCAAAGTCCTCTACACTAGCACTCTTGAATTCATTTTGTTTCGAATCTTTCAATTCAGAAACTCCCCTTGGATACATTCCATATACAATTTGGAATAGACTCTGCCCCGTGCTTTTGTTGAGTGAATCATTGTAAGCAAATTCTGCCTGTGGCAGAATGTGATCCCACTGACTGTGGTGTTCATTCACTAGGCTCCTCAGCAAATCTCCCAAGCTTTTGTTCACAACTTATGTCTGCCCATCCATCTGAGGATGATACACTGAGCTAAAAGACAAACTCGTCCCCAAATTCTTACATAAAGTCCTCCAGAAATGTCCTACAAACTTGGTATCTCGATCAGAAACAATACTCCTTGGCAAGCCCTGAAGTTTGACGACTTCCTTGAAAAACAGGTTCACAATATGAGTTGCGTCACTAGTTTTCTGGCATGGCATGAAATGTGCCATCTTTGAAAATCTTTCCACCACTACAAAGATTGAATCACATCCTCTTTGTGTCCTTGGCAGTCCCAATATGAAATCCATGCTCACTGCATCCCACAGCCTTTCAGGTATGGGTAATGGTTGGTATAACCCTGTGTTATGCCTTTTTCCTTTCATGTGATGACAAATTCTACACCTGTCCACAAATTTATTAACATCTGTCCTCATTCCTAGCCAAAAATATGAGCCATTCAACTTTGAGAACATTTTGTCATGACCGAAGTGTCCGGCCAATCCTCCACTGTGTTTTTCCTTCAGTAGATTCTCCCTCATGGAGCATTTTGGAATACATAGTTGATTGCCCCTGAATAATAATCCATCTTGGATCATATATTTGGTCCATTGGCTTCTGTCCCTGAGAACTGGATTCTCAGATGCCTCATGCGCTTCCTTAAAATATGGGTCATCCCTGTACATTTCTTTGAGGTTATCAAAACCCAAAGTTTTGACTCTGAATTCCTACATAAGCAAACATTTCCTACTCAAAGCATCAACAAATTTGTTAGCAGTTCCAAAAATATGCTTAATCACAAAAGTAAAATTTTGCATGTATTCAACCCATTTAGCATGCTTTTGGTTCAACTTGTCCTGTTGAGTCACGAATTGCAAAGCATGATTATCATTGTACAAAACAAACTCCTTAGGAACCAAATAGTCTCTCCATTTCTTCAATGCTTGTATGACTGCATAGAATTATTTGTCATATGTTGAGTATTTGACCTTCGCTTCATTCAGTTTTTCACTGAAGTATGTGATCGACCTGTCGTCTTGGCTCAAGACCGCTCCAATTGCAAACCCACTCACATCACACTTAACCTAGAATGTCTTGCTAAAATCTGGCAAAACCAAAATTGGTTGCTCAGTGATCTTTTTCTTCAGCAGGTTGAAACTTTTCTATGCTTCCTCTGTCCAGTGAAAAGATTTATGTCTTTTCTTCACCGTATCCATCATTGGTGCGCTAATTCCACTAAAATTTCGAATGAATTTTCTATAGAAACTAGCCAAACCATGGAAGCTTCGAACTTCAAACACATTTTTCGGCAATGGCCAATTCTTAATCGCATTTACCTTTTCTAGATCCATTTTCAACTCATTTGCAGAGATAACAAAACCCAAATAAATGAGTTATGTCCTCATAAATGATGATTTCTTCACATTGATCGGAAAATTATCTTGCTGTAATCTCCTCATTACAACAGCTAAATGATTTAAGTGCTTTGCTTCTGTCTTGTTGAAAATTAATATATCGTTAAGATATACAATGACGAATTTCCCAATGAAATCCTTCAGGACTTCATTCATCAATATCATGAAATTATTGGGTGCATTTGTTAAGCCAAATGGCATGACAAGCCATTCATACAGCCCTTCATTCGTCTTGAATGATGTCTTCCATTCATCACCTTCCCTCATACGAATTTGATGATACCTGCTTTTCAAATCAATCTTTGAAAAAAAATGGCTCCACTCAAGCAATCCATCAAATCGTCCATCCTTGGTAATGGAAATCTGTATCTGATGGTAATCTTATTGATTTCCCTTGAGTCTATACACATTCTCTAGCCTCCAACTTTCTTTGGGCTGGGCACTGTTGGAACAGTGCATGGACTCAAGTTGTCTCTAACCAATCCTTTGTCCATTAAATCCTGGACCTTCCTCTTAACTTCCTCATTCTCCTATAGCGTCAATATGTACGCTGCTTTGTTTGGTAAACTGGCTCCAGGTATAAGATCAATGTGATGGCTTATACTCCTGATCGGTGGCAATGAACAATGTAGTTTGTCCACTACTATATCAGTGAACTCTTCCAGCAACTTTTGGATTTCTTCTGGTAAATCATCTATCCTTGTACTGGTCAAAACAATTTTGGGCTTCCTGACCATAATAAATTGTGTGTCTTCCTTCTTCTTAACCTCCTTAAGAAGTTCCTTCCCACTCATGAGAAGTATAGTGTTTCTCACCTCTAGCTTCACTTATTTATCTTTAATTGGCAACAACATGTGCATCCTCCCATTCTTCTCCAGGGTGTATGTGTTCTTTCTCCCATCATGAATCATATTTTTGTCATATTGCCATGGTCTACCTAGAAATAGATGACAAACATCCATGGGAATGACATCACATAATATTTCATCCTTATATCCTCCTATTTTAAACTCAACTAAACATTCTTTAGTGACATTTACCTGATGTCCTTTTTGTAGCCACGAAACTCTGTATGGGCTTGGATGTACAACAGTCTCTAGCTCTAGCTTTTCTACCATTTCTATAGAAACGAGATTGTCTGGGCTACCACTGTCCACTATAACCTTGCATACCCTATCCTTGGTTTTGCAAGCAGTCCGAAATAGACTGTTTATTTGGGTTGGGTTCTCTGCCTCCTTCTCTGGCATTAAGAGAACTTTCCTCATCATCAAAGATCTTCCACCCTCATCATCTTCTGCCTCAACATTTCGTCCTTGAGCTTCAGCAATGTGAGTTTCACCACCATCTTTCTTCTTATCTGGACACTCATAAGATTTATGTCCGATCTTTCCACAGACAAAGCATTTCACTTCACCTCCTATGCCTCTTCCTCTTCCTATAGCTCGAGGAAAAGTATTTATATCGGCATACTACCCTCTCTATGAGCTTCCTCCTCTCTCATGTTGAGTTTGAGGTTTCTTCCCCTCTTCTTTAGGTCTCTGAGTTCTGTCTTGGGCAATTGTTTTGCCTCTAGCTTGACTTCTACCTCGGCCTCTTTAACCTTGCTTCCGGCTCAGCTTCTCTTCAACTTTCAGAGCCATCTGATAAGCATCTTCTACAGTCTGAAGGGTCATCATGCTCATCTCATCTTGAATGTCATATCGCAGATCGTTCATGTATCTGGCAACTTTTTTATCATCGCTTTCTCGATGACTTGCTCTGATGTTTATCTTGTAGAACTCTTCAGTGTATTCTTTTACTGACATCAGCTTCTATCTCAAATTCTGCATCCTCCGAAACAGAGTGATTTGATAATCCTTGGGTATGAATTTGGCTTTCATCTTTGCAACCATTCTATCCCATATTTTGATTTTCTTCTTGCCCTTGCAGCGTCTGTCAGCCTGGAGTTCATCCCACCATAGTGTTGCATGCCCTTTAAGTCTAGTGATGGTATGTTTGACTTTCTTGTCTTCCTTGACATCCTCATAGTCAAAGTATTTATCTAGAGCTCTAATCCAGTCTAGAAGTTCTTCAACATCCAAGTTGCCTTCATATACTGGAATGTCCATCTTCGCTCTGGCACCTATCCTTGCAACAGCCCTGAATAGGCGTTCATTCACAGCATCTTCGACTACAACTTCTTCTCCTTTGTGTCCAGCTTCATTTTCACTTTCAGCTTCGCTGATATCTCCAACGTCAACTGTGTGCCTCTATGTTGTCTCCATGGCATCAAGCCTGGCATGTAATTCATGCATTTCTCTCTCCACTATTGGATCAGGCATTCGCCTATCTCTTCTTCTTGGTGGCATAGCTATAAAATTTCTCCCTTCTCTCTGCTACAGAAAGCAAAGAAATTTGTTCTGTGCTCTGATACCACAATTGATGCAGACCCACGAACCCTCGGGCCAATATCCACGTAGGATCGTTCTAAACCTGCCCCCTTGAGTCAAATTGACTCTTCGATTCCCCAGAGATAATCCCACACACATAATGGTGTTTTTACACAGGTTCTTATGATTATGCCCGCATGATCAAACACTAGGCATCAACCCAAATCTCCTGACCAACAATATGAACGCGCCCTTTACCGAATCTGGATTTTGGGTGTCGCGATATCGTGATTCCTGTTGTCGAGTTTTCAGCTTTTCAACCCACCGAAACTCAAAATGCTGAAACGTCAAAATATTTGGCCACGTCCTTCCCCACAACTATATCGTGTTTCACGACTTAGAGAATTCCAAAACAAAGAACCCCGACCCCTTGTCTTCAAAAGTGTCGAAATACCAAACCCTGATGCGTTTAGAAAAAGCTAGCTCCCCAACAGGACTTTTCACCTTTTCGGGGTTTCGGACTTCGTGATTTCGTGAATCCTGACACGAGGCTTCTCGACTTTTCAACCCCCGAACCCTGAAATGGTCAATGGAGATTGACTCATCCTTTTTAACGAAAACACACCACTTGTCCACTCTAGCTTCCTGGCTTTCGGGATTTGAACAAGCCTTTGATTATCATCCCTCTACCACTTCTAAACCCCGAATTCTGAAATGTCACCTTCCACAGGGTCAATGGCTAATAATCCTTCATTCGATCCAACGGCCCACGTTCTTTTGGGCTTCCAGATATCGGGAGTTCGAAACTCTCAATCCCAAAATAATGCCTCCTCTGCTTCCCAACACACGAAGTGTCGAAATCTCAAAATTCAAGCCAATGTCCTATCACGACTCGCGACTTCGGATTTCTCTCCACTATGTCCCGACTCCTTGGTAACAGGACCTCCAAAATACCAAAATCCAAACTTCTAAATTTCTTAAAGTTCTGCTCCTTGCCTTCACACACAATAATCCAATTCGCGTTTCGGGAGTTCGAGCAACCAAAAGTTTTGGCTCGCACTCTGGACTTACAAACTCTGATTTGCCAAAATGATCCTAATGGATCCACTATCACGATCAATGGTCCACATTGAGTCTTACCTCCCAAAGGGTGGATCCATCCAACACTTAACCTCCTTGCATCTTCATTGAATCCCACGGTCCTCGCGACTTCGCGAGTTCTCCAAAGAGAATTTCAACCGCTCGTTTCTTCCTTGAAGACTTTTACGAAATGAATCAGTGTTCCTTGTCTGAACTTGGCTTTTGTAAAGTGACTTCACTCTGTCTCCCTTTTAACACTTCAAAGGTACTAATCCTCCTGAGCTTTCCCTTGCAAACTCCAGTCTCTCAAAAGGACTCTTGCATGCACTCCTTGCGGCAAACTTTCAAATAACCCCTGGTTGTTTGATTTCTTGACCCTGTGCACTCTTTGCAGTAGTGATCCTTCAATATTTTCCTTAGGTAATAACTTCTAAGGCTTCAAATATCCTGCGCACACCTTGCACGGCTTTTTTGGTACACCTGCACTTCTACTAGAATGAGAACAATGGTATCCTTCCTGAGCTTTCTGAGATAAAACTCAGAACCCTTGTCAACACACACCTTGCGGACGTTTCACTGCACTCCTTGTAGGAACTCTCAGGACGAGAAACAATTGAAACTCATTCTCTTTCTTCTCTCAAACTTCATACATTCAACATGAAATCATACTCATAACACGCCATTGAAACAAATGCGTACAGAGAAACAAAGCAATTGTAAACATAGCATTCAACAAATGTAAATAGGAAGCATCATAACACCATGAAAGTTGAGTCAAAGCTTCATATATTAACTCAAGTGCTCATGTACATGGGTTCTTCTCTACAGCTCTCTGCTACAACTCTCTTCTTCTTCTTTTTGCTAATGATCTAATGAATACCATAATACAAACATGAGGGTGTCTATATCTGTTTTCCCTTCTGCTCTTCTAAACTATCTAATCTATAATTCAAATCTACCTACTTTCATTAATTGGGCTTAAATGCCTTTTACATTGACAGATAAGAGAAAATCGCTCACGATCTATTTACAACAGCTCGATATAAATGCAAGTACACTTCTAGCTACTACATTAATATCTGCTTCTTAATATTTCAAAAACATTTCAAAACATGGAAAATGTGTGCTTCGCTTTTCCCATCTGGCTTTTGATTTCACACTCGCGTGGCTGTTGGCGATGCTCCTGCATCAACAAATCAGCAATGAAATTAATTCCCAAGAGCTCTCAATTTTTCTGCGCCATCAGCTTTGCAAGCCCCTTCCCCTTGATCAAATTTGTAGGTTTGATCTCGAGGTCATAATCCAACAACACAGCTATCCACTTGCCCCTTTTTCACTCAGGATCAACCTGAGTTAAAATGTCCTTCACATAATTGTTGGGCACATAAGCAATGCTATGAGAATGCAAGATATAAACTCTAAACTCCTTTAGGGCCTTGATTAGTGCATATGCTTGCTTCTCCAGGATATCATACTTTAATGAGGAATCCCTCAATGTCCTGATATAGTATGCTATATGCCTCTCACAATTATGTTCATCTTTTTGTAATAAAACACCAGCAATGGTGTGCTCTGAGGCAAAAGAAAACAATATAGAGTCTTTTGAAAAATTAGAATTGGCCAGCATTGGGGCTTTGGTCAATGCCACTTTAATATCTTCAAATGATTTTCTGGCTTTAGGCGTCGAATTTATCCCACTTCCTTTCCTGAGCATGTTAGTGATATGCTTTATGCTTTCAGCCAGGTTAGGGATGAATATTCTCATAAAATTTACTTTCCCAAGGAAAGATTGCACTTCTTTTTTGCTTCTAGGTCTGCCAATTTTTAGGATTCCCTCAACTCTGCTAGGATCTATCTTTATTCCCTCCTTTGAAATAATGTGCCCAAGCAACTTCCCCTCTTCCATGCCAAAATTAGACTTCTTGGGGTTCAATGAAATGCCAAACTTCCTACATTTTTGAAAATCCCTCCTTAGATGTTTAAGATGTTCTCCATCAGAAACTAAATATACAGTGATATCATCTAAGTAAATAACAATAAATTTATCTTTCTCATGAGAAAATGATATATCCATAGCCCTATGTAAATTTTCTCCTGCATTCATGAGCCCAAAAGGAATGTTGGCATACATGAAGGTGCCCCACGGTGTTGTAAAGGTTGTATTTTCCTGATCATCAGGGTGTACCATGATTTGATTGTACCCACAGAAACCATCTAGCATTGATATTTTTTGAGAACCAACCACTTTCTGTAGAATGTGATCCATTTTAGGAAGTGGGTAATTGTCCTTGAGAGATACCCTATTCAGATTTCTAAAGTCTACACATAATCTGATCTCTCCACTTTTCTTTCTGACAGGTACCAGATTTTCCACCCACTTAGAAAATCTCAGAGATACTATGGTCTTGGCTTCAAAACAACTTTTTTATCTCCTTTTCAATCAAGAGAAACAACAAAGGATTGATTCTTCTTAATTTATGCTTTAAAGGTTTATGATCTTCTTTGATTGGAATCACATATTAAATCACCTTAGTATCATAAACCTTAGATATTCATAAATCCAGGCAAAAACATCAGGAAACTCTTTCATTAAAATGATATACCTTTGCTTTACCTATGGACTAAGTGTCTTGGATGGGTTTAAGATCTTGGGATCCTCCTGAGTCCCAATGTTGCAATCTTCAAGATATCCATCATTTACAGTAATTTTAGGACTCCTTGCTACATCATTGTTGTCAAAGATTTTTTCTAATGGGACCAGGCCTTTGGGGATGATGTTATTTTTTAGCTGCATTATATCCTTACCAGCAATCTGATTCTTGAAATAGCCATCATTTGTGAACACAGTTGCATCTTCTTCTTCACCACAATATTCCTCATCAATTTTCAAATTTGCAAATTCACCATCCATCTTAAGGAAATTCTCTATTTTTTATCATCTTCAAAAACCTTCCAGTACTTAATATTATCATGTATTGTTGGTCTGTGCTTGACCTCAATCTCATATCCCCTGTTAGGAAAAATTGGAATTTTGAAATCTGAGGCTGAAGTGGCTAGAGCATTAGCAATCTCATTCTGATCCCTTGGAATCACTGAGAGAATATATTCTGAGAATTCTTCAAGAAGGTCAAGCACTATATTCCTATATGCTCTTAATCTGGGGTGATTTTCTTGATATGTTCCCTTCACCTCATTTATGATCAACTCATAATCCCCATGTACAACTATCCTTCTAGCGCCCATCTCTTTCAAAGTCTTCAATCCCAATACTAATGCCTCATATTCAGCAATATTATTTGTGCACTCAAAAGAAAGCTTGTAAGAACAAAGTTTTTTGGCCAATCTGGGGGGGTTAATCCACACACTAGATCCTTCTCCTTCTTTGTTGACAGCTCCATCAAAGCTCATGTTCCACATCTCATTCTCTCTATTGTTTTTTTGTTCTGAAATTTTCTCAGTTTGATGATCAGATTTGTCTTTGGCAGTCATATCAGTGTCTGGCACCTTCTCTTCAAAATTCGAATCATTAAAGAAAATGGAAGAACCAATCTCAATTTCCATAGATTCAATGGTATGGTTGTTTATATGGGATTTGTTACTAACCATGTACTTGAGAAAAAATTCCCTGTACAACCTCTTATCCTAGCCAAAAATAGGGATAGTGGCATATGACATATCCATTTGTAGAGTCCCTTTCAACTTTGTATCCCATGACCTAGATAACAACATGCCAAATTTAGTAGGGATATCAGCAACCACCACATCCATGACACATTTTTTTTCTGGAATTTGAGACAAACATACCACCATATCTTTGATTAGGCCCAAGCACTTCACCTTCCTTGAATCAAAGGAAAAAATATATGTGTAAGGCCTTGTAATGTCTAGGCCCAATTGGTCCATGACCACCTTGGGCATCAAATTATGGGATTCTCCTAAATCCAACATAGAATTGTGCATAGTCATATCATTTATATTCAGACTAACATAGAAAGGGGGAACCTCATCAGCATCACTACTCTCCTCTACATGTGGGCCAAACAAGATGGCAGGATGATCATCCTGTATATTTAAAGTATCAGAAGTTTATTCTATCTTGAGCATCTTAATGATATGATTTCTATATTCACTATTATTTATCAGTTCATTGAATGGAACAGAGATTTTGATTTTGGCCATATCACTTTCAAAGTTAAAGGAATAAGAGGTTTTTTCTACCTCTTTGATGACTGTCTCCTTTCTTGGTTCAGGCACTTTCCTTGGAGTTTCTTCCTTCCGGTTTCCTTTCTCCACAACATCCTTTGCAACAAAGTCCTTTTTAGGCTAACTTGAAGAAGGTGCATTATTTTGAGATTCTTTGGTAGGATTTACCTTTGGAGGATTTGTAAGCACCTTTTTATTTCGAATATTATATTGTTTCTAGAATTTCATGATGGCATTCTGCAGCCCTCTCTAGTAATCTTCCTTTTCCACTGACAACCTTTCATCATTCTCCGGCATGAATATTTCATTTGCATCCATGAACTGGTCATGTTCCTCTTTAGTTAAAAACAACTTTGTTTCATCACCATCACAACAATGCATATTGTCTTCAAAAGTTTCATCAAAATTTCCATTTACATAATTATTTTGAAAAGGAGGTCTTATTTGATGATCACCCTAGTTCCACTGATATCTTTGTCTGATTTGTGGAACTGTTGGTCTTCTTTGATTCCTGGGTGGAACATCAGCCTGTTCTTTGGTGTTATGATTATTATCTAAAGACATCCTCTCCATGAGTTTCTCCATGGTCTTCATCATCAAGTCAAACCTCTCTCCTGATGACTATGAGGTTGAAGGTTGTGCCTTATCTTGAACTTTGTTCATGTCCCTGTCAAAATTATATTTGATCTTTCCTGAAGCCATTAGATTTACTTCAACTTCTATTGCATCACTTATCATATAATCTAGTGAAGTGGATATTCTTTCCCTCAAAAACAAAGAGAAATCACTTTCAAATGAATCAGCATATCTAAGTTGAGCATCTCTAGGAGGAGGTTTTACTTCATTAGGAATTGAGTTGTAGGATTTTATAAATCTAGTTGAAAACTCGTGTACTGTTTCATCAGGTGAACTTATCATGTTGTTGTACTAGGTTAGAAACTGAAGGGGGTTTTTCTTGTCACCCCACTTTGCAATAAAACTTGTTTCAAAGGCTTCAAAATTTAGGATACTTGTTGTTGGGAAAGCTCTGAACAATTTTTTGACTTCTCCTACAAGACTTTGTTAAAACAACCTCATTTTTTCATCTTCATAGTATTGTTCTTCTAGGTCCACAAAATCATTGAACCAATCTAATTTTTTTGGGCTGACACGTTGCCCTCAGCATCATACAACTTAATCCTCTAATTATATTCTCGGGGCAAATCATGTAACTGAGCAGGAAGAACAAGAGGCGCAAACCTAGATTCAATGGCTACAGTAAGAACTTGAAGTGGTTGATGGTTATGAGTAGTAAATACAGGATTTTTAATAGAGGCAGCTAAAATTAAATATTGGAACCTCTTCTCATCAAATATGATTTCATTAAAACGGGACTCAAATTTTGTTTTGAACAGAGTTTGCTCAAATTTCAAATCAAAATCAAGGTCTTCAATGCTTTTCACTCCATCTTTAGGCAAAGATAGATATATGTCTAGACACAAAACTGGGCTTATTGGCCTTTCTTTTCTTTTGTGTACAATTTTCTCAAGGTCAGACACAGGGATTATTGCTTCTAGGTCTGGATTTCTCTTGGTATGAATTATATTGGGAGTTAGGATTTCTCACTGAAACTACTTTGTGCTATCGGTCTCTTTATACTGGAGTCTCCAGGGTAAATTTGGTCTCAGCCAATAAGGTGTTTGATTCACTGTCACCCTAGGGAATCAAATATGAGGCTTTAAGTTGTTCTTTTCCTAGGGAATATTTCACTTTTGGTCCCCCGCAACGACGCCAGAATCTTAGCACTCTATAAAAAATTTTGGCTAATGAAACAAACGATAGATGTAACCTACAAACCAAATTTAGAGCTGGGTACTAGCCTGCTCAGCTCAGAGAGGGCTCTATCATGTCACTTGGTCTTCAACTGATGAGTTTTTTTAACAAATCAATGGCTAGGTTTTGTAGTTTTGAAGGGTTTTTATAATTTTGTTGGCAAGGAATAGGACGGACACTTAGGGATATGGAGTCAAACTTCTGAAAACGAATGGAATCAATGACTGGTTAGTAGAAATCTCCAGAGGATAAAGGATAAATCTGAGTTATAAATTGTAAATTTGCAAAGTGTAGGAAGAAAAGAAAAACATTTAACTGCATCAGAGCATTAAATAAATGAATTCTGAATTAGTTAGGAAGAACTTAATAGAGTTTAAATTTCTTCAGCCAAGAGAATCACAAGATGAATTTTGGGCCTTCGACTATCCAATTTAAATAAAAGACAGTGAAAATGGAATGTAAGCATACAGGAAATACATACAAAGAGAGGAGACAAAACTCAGATCGCCACCATTAGAATCTTTTCATGGAAAATTCAAGACTTTTGCATGTGTATTCTATTCAGCTTCAGAAAATTACATTCAAGTTCTGAATAGCTAAAATTGCGCCATTGCACTTATTCCAAGCCCTAATACATTTGGAACTCCTAATATTTATACAAGTTGAGCTCCTTCGATTTGAAACTGATTAAAATGAACTGTTTCAGTTTCTAAATTGATTATAATAATTACAATGGACAGTTTCGGTTTGAAACTGGTTACAATAATTAGCAAGAAAATGTTTCATGATCTGGATTCTAGCTCTTTTGTCAGTTCATTTTATTTCCTCACCACTTGTTCTGCTCTAGTCTTCCATGTGATCTGCCATCTTCAGCGACATCTGGACATCATCTACTAGACCCTGGAAAACTGCACTTTGTCTTACCCAGTCGTACTATCTCCTTCCATTGCAAGTCAGAAGGGATATCATAATCTATCATTTCTTTGATCAGGATCTCCAGTTCAATGCAGGAAGCATATTTAATGACTGGTGGTCCAATTTTGACTGCTTTGAACTTATTCAGAATCTCAAAGTCTGTAATCAAATTCTCAACTAGCATAACTCCTTTCAAATATTCCTCTAGGGTTTTGAACTTGGAGTGATCAATTATGCACTGAGTGAGGCAAGCGTTGTATTCTTCTTGATCATGTAATTTTCCCTTGCCATCCCAAAATGGTGGGAGGCCTTTGATAAACAATTCTTCAAACAAATCCTTGAACTCTTGCACACTTTTCTCCATCTGTGTTGCCTTAGTTTGGGCTGATTTCAACAGGTTATGTTTAGCAATAAACCTTTTGGCCCAAATAATCAGTGTAGTTATGTCTTTAACTCCAATAGTCTAAAGGTCTATAGTAGGAATGGATTTGAGTAGATTTATGGTGATTTCGGCCCATTCTGATGGTTTCTTTGCAAAAGTTTCATTCACAACAGTCCACCTGCTTCTAGCTGTGATGGCTATGATGTCTTTATCATTGATGAAATTCAAATACACTCTGAACTTGGTAGCTTCAACAGCTATAGATTCCCATATGATATGCTTGGCCCCCTGCAACAAACCTTTGCCTCTTAATCTCATATTCAATTTATCTGTCTTTGCTTGCAAGACTTAATTCTCCTTTTGAACTTGAGCCATTCTTTCATATTGTTCCTACATCTCCTGCTTCAATTTCTCTATGCTTCCTTTTAACCCTTTGATTTCTCCTTCTTTCAGGATAACCTATGACATAGCCTGGACAATTCCTTTAGTGTATGGCCCAACTTTTGTAGTAGGAGGTACAACTACAACCTTGTTTAAAAGAAAATTCTATTCTTGTGACCACTTCACCTTTTCTCATTCTAGCTGCAACGCCCTAGCCTTGTAGTCCACTGCCTCTTGATGAAGTGTTTCATTTTCCTATTTTAGAAAAATCAATTCTGTTGTTTGTGGATGCTCTGTAGCAGACATGTTCAATTTCTTCTTCAAGCCTTGAATTAATTTGTCTTTTTCATCCAATGAGGATTTCACCCCTTGGGGGACTTCAAATTCCAGCCTCTTGACCTGAGTCTGCCAAGATCTACTATATGATTTTTCTTGCCCCAACTGCCCTTCCAATTTCATTGCATCAGATGACAGCTTTGAATTCTTCAAGCTTAAACTCAGGTAATCAGAATACAACATATCACTGGTATTCTTATGGAATTTGACCTTGTCTGGAGCACTGATGTTGTCATACCTTATCTTTATCTCAGGGACTTTGTCTTCATCTGCAACTGCAATGTTAAAATTCCTCTTCTCAAGATCCATGGTTGTGAATAGATAAGATTTATGTTGAGAAGTCTTCTCCACTTCAGGGACTAATTCCCTGATCTCACCCAGAGTTATGTTTCCCTTCTCAGCATACTGTTTTTCCAAATCTTCTTTAGATTGATAAACTGCCTCAGATGTTTTATAAAAAATGTATTTCTTGCTGTGAAAGGTTCTTGAGACACCTTCACTTTGGAGTTTGATTTCCTTTTCAACCTCTACAGTGCTAGTACCACTTTCCACCATATCCATATTTGCTTGTTCTCTGGGCTCTTCCTCCTCTAAATCTATTATCTGTGGAGACTGTGTAATCTTCATATTCTTAGGAGCAGTTTGTTGATCACTGGTGACCATGGGCTTTGAACTGCTTCTCTTGCTGTAAAAACTCACCTTAGGAACTTTGACTATCAGTTTCTAAGAATCTTATTGTGTTTGACTTTGTTGCAAGGTTGCCTCCACTTGTTGTGTTTGAGTTGTTTGTAAGATTGCTTCCATATCAACACAGACTTATAGGTTTGCCAGCTTATCAAAACCCTCAACCTATTCATGATCATAAGCGGCTTGTTTGTTTAACAATATTCTCTTGGATATGATTTTGTGTGGATCATATCTTCTTCCCTATAGTTGTTCAAAACCAAAATCTTTGAGCTTCACTTGAATCTGAGATAAGCATGATCTAGTTTTGACAATGAAGGTGCCAATGATAAAAGGGAACTTGAGGTTGGAGGCTTTGTGCAACTTCAAGAAATGATTTGTCTTAGATATAATTATTTTCCTGATGAATTCAAGGGAAAATATTTTGGGGTCATAAAAATAGGCAATAGGTAGGGGTATTCATGACAACCATAAACCCAGATTATTGTTGAGTGCATGAATAGTACCCAATCCCCCACTATGTTCTCTAGATTTGGATGCAGATAGCTCCTCATGTCATCCAAAACTCCAGGTAGGCTGGTGTTGAAAATCAAATTGTAAACTTTGGACATGAATTTGTTTATAAAAATAAGAAATGTAATCATCTTACATTCAGTTGATATAAATGTTGCTTCAGGAAATTCTCTCTTATTAGTTTCCAGGAAAATCTTCAGTAGATAGGTGTAGTATCTGCAATGCCCTAGAGAGCAAAAATTCACTAGTTGTTTGTGGATATTATCAGCGATGAATTAATCAAAACTGATGCGGATTGACAGAACATAATCTGACTTTAAAAAGGTCAAAAGGAAACCGAGCAAGACTTCGACTACATGTTTTTCATTATCTAGACCTAGAACTTGAATCAAAATGGAATAAAACCATTGGACTTCAATAACCATTATACTCACATTCATTGGCAAAGACAGGCTCTCTGAAAAATGTTATGGTTTGAAAATTTTATGCAAAAATAGATCACGGACCACTGATGGACATTCTCTATATACCCTAATTAGATTTTCTTCATTGAAAGGTTCGAAAATTGCAAAAAATGACTCTGGTATGCCGAGGGATTCTCGAATTGACAGACTCTCTACCCTACACATGAACTCGGACCCTCGTTTATTTACGATGATTATTTCTTCATGTGAATATTTTTCGGCTCACCAACCTATAAATTAGGGAAAAGAGAAAGATATTTCGATAGCATAGGGGACTATGGTGGCCTGGAATGCTTCAAGGAACGATATACACCCTCCTACTTTATCAAACAGGTTGCCTATGGACACAGATATGGGAGAAATGGTGATTTCCATGTCAAAAATGTTTGAATCTCAATCAATTAGGGCTTCTTCATTCACCACAGGATCATGTTATGTTACTGAGGTTATGATAGGATCCATGGTTGTGATGAAAAATACCTGGAAACGAGCAGAAATGGCGTGCAATTGACTTATTGTTGAGTTGTAGTTGAATGAGGGTGGTCGCACCAAGTTTCAAATAGTTCAGTGTTCAAAATAATAATAAAATAAACAAAAAATTCCCTTTTATACCTTTCCAAATTTCGAGGGCGTGAGGAAGTAGTTTGGGGCAACTCGCTTTTCACCCTGAAATGCACCTGGTGGCACCACGTATCCATGAACGAAAACAATGGTTTAAATTTCGGCTTGCTTTCCAGAATGAACCTCCACATAGTTTCTCCCCCTGAAATCATCCTCGATTGTCGATCTTGAGAGTTCACGATATGCAACATATCGATCCCCATCAGCTTAGCGCTCCCACCAGTTTTAGCCTTTCCCTGCCATATTTAGTCCCTTCCTTAGTTTATCGGGCTTCCAAACCGGTTTAGCGTCCCGCTAGATCCTAAAAACTTGATTTCACATAACAATTTTAATGGTAACTAACATCTTCCATACTTGTTAAATGGTTTTGAAAGGACGTCTATTTTGGTATAAGTTTAACCTTTTTTTGGAACAAGTAGACTACTTATGAAAAAGGAATTCTCTATTCACCATTGGCTAGAAGAGTTCTCCTTGGTATTATTTTATACTTTTTCGGGCCTAGGGGACTAACATCTACGAAAAAGGACACTGGTTGAGTTAATTTGTAATTGCATCCCATTATCCTACTTGCATTGTTGAGCCTATTGTCAGCTCCCGCTCTCTCATTGTAAGCCTCTCACCTCAAGAATTCTTATCAAGATCGAAGCAGTGCCTTTCATATATCATTTGCAGCTTGACACCCTTTACCCATAGAGGAAACATCCCCCCAAGTGTCCATGCCCCGCATGAATTCCCTTGCATTGAGAATAGGTATGTTCCATTGCTTTGAACTAGTTGCTTATTCACGACACTTGTTTCCTCTCTTGTATCATAGTATTTATTTGACTATGAAAAAAACAAAAAACAAATACGGGTGGGAAAAGAATATTATCTCCTATCGGCAACAATCGTGTCACCTTTGAACAAAGCACAAACTCTTGAGTCCATTTCATCCAAGGTTTGGGTTTAGCATGGCCCTAGGAAGTTGACCTCATTACTTAGAGTCTACTCCTCCGACTGGTTACTCTTCCAGTCCCTATGGAGAGTTTGTCTATGCCTCCTACATCACAAACTTTTGTTAATGATCAGTGTTAAGACATTTTTTCCTGAGTTATTCATTTGTCTCATTCTCTTGTTCAAAGGAAGTATAAGCATGTGTTGACCATTCCTCAAAATTCTTGATTTTGCATCTCGGCCATACCCTCAGTGGATCTTAGAATCACATGAATTTGTTGTCCTACCTTGCACCTTGGGCCTACTTTCATCATTGGTAGGTAACATTGAACCCAAAAAATGACACCTCCTCATTGGTCGTCGACTGGGGGGTTTCCCTTGTGTTTGACGGCAATAAATCTATTCACACATTTGGATTTGTGCAGTGTCTTGGATTTCATTATCCCTATTGGTGGTTTCCTTGCCTTTGTTGGTAGTCTTCCTCATTTCATGTTATTCATAGGGTCTCTTTCATGTACTACTTTCATTTGGTGCATGTGAGCTCAGATGTGAGAGACGCACTTGGCTAAGTGTCGAAGAAGTCATTCTGAGAGGTGTAAGGAGTGTGTAAGGAGAAACATTCTGAGAAGCTTAAAGTTTCAAGGAGGAAAAATCTCATAAGAGGTAGCGGATGGAAATTATTCAGTAGGGAGGAGCGCACTAAAAATTTCCCAACCAACGAGAAAGATCCATTCGGAAGAATCAGGATCTTTCAAGACCATGAGATTTGGGAAAGTTGCATGGAGGATAATCTTAGAGTCTTTCGGCACTTCGTGTATTTGGAGGTTTGGAAGTGTTCAAGGAGCAGGATCGTCGAATTATTGAAGAAGCGGAGTAAAATGGAAGTTGTCGGTATCAAGGAGGATACGTGGCAGCATATTAGAGAGTTTGGGAGATAAAGCTCTGGGAGACTTGCGTGGAGCAAGGAGCGATTTCTGTCGAAGTCTCGAAGGCTGGAGTCAACAGGACCTGTTGATAAATGGAAAGACATGTGGAGAGTGGAGATTTAATATGGAGGATTGACACTCTAGGGGAAAAGAGGAGCAGAGGAGCGTTGAATGGAAGTCGTCCAAAGCGAAAAATAAGGGATGCATTTTAACCATCGATCGAGGTGAGCACGTGGCACTCGATCCGTAGCTCCGGTTGCAAATCACTTCAGGGAAAAGGGTGTTTGGAACACTCGGAACTCTTGAAATTGGAGTCTCGAAGTGAATCACAGTCATTGTTTGATTGGATAAGCGTGGGCCTTAGATTCTGTCTGGGTCATTTCGTCGGTCCAGAGCTCGGAGGATTAAGGTTCAGCTGCACCAGAACAGTCGAAGCCCAAAGTAGTGAAGGGGGCAAGGCTAAGGTTATATCTCATGGACATAAGGAAGAAGGGCCTA
The DNA here is from genome assembly GCA_009831015.1 of Picea engelmannii. Classification (NCBI taxonomy): domain Eukaryota; kingdom Viridiplantae; phylum Streptophyta; class Pinopsida; order Pinales; family Pinaceae; genus Picea; species Picea engelmannii. Next base: position 183,092 of record ML788667.1, read on the forward strand.
GAAGAGGAGCTAGCGCTCGCCACTCAGAGTTACCAGAAGCGCAAGAGAGAGTGTGTACGGGGGAATCAAACCTACATTGGTAACCAACGAGGGCCTGTGTGAATCAAATTTTGGGTCTAGTAGAGGCCTGAAGAGATTATTTATCTCAATGAATTGAAGATCCTTAACCAGGAGGTCGTGCAGCTCCGAGGAGAGAGGGGGGTTTGCATCAAGTGGTATCAGAGCTTTAAATTGTGCTCTATGTAAAAGAAAGAGGTAGTCTGATATCATCTAGTGGTATCAAAACCGTAACATAAACTCTGTGTGGAGAAATTTCAGCACCATGTCTTCTAGAAGACGTGCGGAGCGACCTATAGAAAATCCAGCTATGGAAATGGATATGAGAGAACTTCGTACAAGATTATATGTTATGGAGACAACACAAATAAGAGCACCTGATGTTGGAGATGTCGGCGATGGAGAGAGAGAAGAAATGGAACTTGAAGAAGTTGTAGGAGAAGATGTTGCAGAAGAGCGCTTGTTGAAAGTTGTTGTCAAATTGGGAGCCATAGAAAAAATAGAAATCCCAATGTACGAAGGAAACTTATATGTTGAATAATTTTTGGATTGGATAAGATCCATGGACAAATACTTTGACTATGAAGAAGTTGATGAAGAGAAGAAAGTAAGACATGATGTCACCATATTGAAGGGACATGTAGCATTGTGGTGGGATGAACTACAAGGTGACAGAAGATGTAAAGGCAAGAAAAATATCAAGATATGGGATAGAATGGTAGCCAATCTGAAAGATAAATTCATACCCCAAGATTATCAGATAAATCTATTCAAGAAATTACAGAACCTGAGACAAAAAGGATTGACAGTAAAAGAATACATAGAGGAATTTTATAAGTTGAACATCAAGGATGGACAGAGATAAAAAGATGATGAAAAGGTTTTCAGGTATATTAATGGCCTGAGATATGAAATCAGCATGATAACAGTGAGGATAGTGGAGGAAGTTTATCAGATTGCACTAAAGGCAGAGGAGAAATTAGCTAGGAAATAGAGCCAGTGAAGCAGAGGGAGAAGTCTAAACATAGGTAAGGTAATTTTCCATGACAAGGCACAAAATCCCAAGGTTGATACTGGAAAACCAAATAGTCACTCAGAAAGAGGAGGAAGTTCACGAGGGAGCCAATATGGTGGAAGGAATGATTTTCCTCGAGGAAGAGGAAGAGGTAGAGGCGGAGAGGTGAAGTGTTATGCCTGTGGAAAAATAGGACACATGTCTTGGGAATGCCCTAAGAGGAAGAAAGGAGGATATGAAGCTCACATTTTAGAAGCGTGGAGGTAGAATGTTGAGGCGGAAGGTGAAGAAGATGGGAGATCCTTGATGATGAAGAAGGTTCTCTTGAAGCCCGAGCCAGAAATGGAAAAACCTTTGCAGAGGAACAGTTTGTTCAGAACTTGTTGCAAAACCAAAGATAGAGTATGCAAGGTGATAATTGATAGTGGGAGCATTGATAACTTGGTATCCACAAAAATGGTGGAGAAATTGGAGTTGGAGACAACTACACATCTGACTTTGTATAGAGTCTCATGGTTGCAGAAAGGACACCAGATAATGGTAACTAAACAATGCCAAGTTTTATTTAAGATAGGAGGATATAGAGATGAGATTTTGTGTCATGGGATTCCCATGGATGAATGTCATGTCTTGTTGGGGACACCACAGTAGTTTGACAGAAATTTCATTCATGATGGGAGAAAAAATACTTATACCCTGGAGAAAAATGGTAGAACACACATGCTACTACCAATACATGATAAGAAAGTGAAGGAAGAAGCCAACACAAGTATACTTATCATGAGTGGGAAGGAACACCTAAGTGAATTCAAGAAGGAACATGAGATGCAATTTGTTATGGTGAGGAATCCCATATTCATCCTTACAAGTACTTCTATGGATGATCTGCCTGAAGAAATTCAGGAGCTATTAGAAAATTGTGTTCACATAGTAGTGGATGAGTTACCTCACTCATTGCCACCCGTCAGGAGTATCAGCCATCACATTGATCTCATACCAGGAGCGATTCTACCAAAAAAAATGATGTACAGATTGACACCTCAAGAGAATGAGGAGGTAAAGAAACAAGTCCAGGATTTGAGGGACAAGGGTTTAGTCAGAGAAAGCTTGAGTCCATGCGCAATACCAACTGTGTTGAGTCCGAAGAAGGATGGAGGATGGAGAATGTGTACAGACTCAAGAGTCATAAAAAAAATCACCATCAAGTACAAATTTCCTTTGCCCAGGATGGATGACTTAATGGATTTTTTAAGCGAACCAAATTATTTTTCAAAAATAGACCTAAAAAGTGGATATCACCAGATAAGGATGAGAGAAGGTGATGAGTGGAAAACATCCTTCAAAACAAACGAAGGGTTGTATGAGTGGCTTATTATGCCATTTGTCTTGAAAAACGCCCCAAGTACTTTTATGAGATTGATGAATGAGGTATTGAAAGATTTTATTGGTAATTTTTTTATTGTATATCTAGATGATATATTAGTATTCAGTAAAACTGAAGAAGAGTATTTGAGGTATTTAACATTAGTAATGAGAATATTGCAACGCAAGAAGCTGCCGATAAATCGGAAGAAATCCTCTTTTATGAATACAAAACTCATTTACTTGGGTTTTGTAATCTCTTCAAATGAATTGAAGATGGATCCAGAGAATGTGAGAGAAATCAAAGAATGGTCATTGCCAAAGAGCACATTCGAGGTGACAAGCTTCCATGGATTAGCAAGTTTCTATCAGAAGTTCATTAGAAATTTGTGGTATTTGTACACCAATATTAGATATGGTGAAGAAGAGACACAAGTGTTTTAATTGGATGAAAGAATCTAAGAAAAGTTTCAAGATATCAAAGGAGAAGATAACAGAACAACCGATTATGGTCTTACCAGATTTCGAAAAGACGTTTCAAGTACGATGTGATGCTAGTGGAGTAGCAATTGGAGTAGTCTTGAGCCAAGACAATAGGCCTGTTGTATATTTCAGTGAGAAGTTGAATCACACAAGAGGAAGTACTCCACATATGATAAATAATTTTATGTAGTAATTCAAGCCTAAACAAATGGAGGCACTACCTTGTTCCAAAAGAATTTGTTTTGTACAGCGATAATCAGGATTTACAATTCATAACCAGACAGAAGAAGTTAAATCAAAGACATGCCAAGTGGATAGAGTTTATGAAAATTTTCACTTTTGTCTTTAAACATATTTTTGGTAATGCTAACAAAGTTGTCGATGCATTGAGCAGGAGATGTCTGATTCTGCAAAAAAATTGAGTGAAAACCTTAGGGTTCGAACACCTTAAGTAAATGTATTGTGATGATCCATATTTTAAAGATGCGTATGAAGCATGTATAGATCTTGTTCTTAGAGATAGAAGTCAGTGGAAAGAGTATTTGATTCAATATGGATTGTTGTTTAAGGGTATCTAGTTGTGCATACCAAAGTGCTCGATGATAGATAATCTGCTCAAGGAAAAACATAGTGGAGGTCTAGCAGGACATTTTGGCCATGACAAGACATTTGCATAATTGAAAAACTCATACTATTCGCTAGGTATGAGGGAAGAAGTGAATAAATTTGTAAACAGATGTAAGATTTGAAAGTATGCAAAAGGAAAGCGATAGAACACTGGGTTATATCAACCATTGCCTATTCCATATAGGCCTTGGGATGCAATAAGCATGGATTTCATGTTGGGATTGCCAAGAACACAAAGGGGAAGTGATTCCATATTCATTGTAGTTGGTAGATTCTCAAAGATGTCACACTTTATCCCATTCTATAAAACTAATGATGCAACACACATTGCAAATCTATTTTTCTAGGAAGTTGTGAGACTTCATGGGTTTCCCAAGAGTATTGTCTCAGATAGAGACACTAAATTTGTTGGTAATTTTTGGAGGAAATTGTGGAAGAAACTGGGGACGAAACTATCCTTTAGTTCAGCATATCACCCTCAAACAGATGGACATACTGAGCTGGTAAATCGGAGTTTAGGAAATTTGCTAAGGAGTCTGGTCACTAAACATCATAGCCAATGGGATCAGATTCTGTCACAAGCAGAGTTTTCATACAATGACTCACCAAACAATAATACCTGAAAGAGTCCATTCCAGATAGTATATGGAATGAAGCCAAGACACGTATTAGAGTTGAGAAATTTGGATCAAAATGAATTCAGAAGCACTGGAGCAGAAGACTTCGCTGTAGAAATGCAGAAGCTTCATAATCATATCAAAGAGCAGTTGCAAAATAGTAGCAGAGAATATAAACACAAAGTTGATCAGCATAGGATAGAACTTCAATTTGAAGTGGGAGATCAAGTTTTGGCACATCTCAGGAAGGAAATGTTCCCAAGGGGAACATATAACAAATTGAAATTGAAAAATATAGGACCGTGCAATATCCTAAGGAAATTTGATGCAAATTATTATGAGATAGAGTTTCCAAAGGATGTGGGTATATCACCCATATTCAACATTTCAGACATGTACCATTACAGGGAGGATGACACAAAAGGATCAAAAGATCAAAAAGAGATCTAGTGGGAGAAGCAGGTGCCTATAGCAGGAAAAACGCAGATGGAGGAGATCATAGATCGGAGGATTGGTAAGAAGACCAGGAGGAAGACTTATTTTGAGTATTTGGTAAAGTGGAAAGGACACCCAATAGAAGATTCTAGTTGGATAAATGAAGCAGATATTCAGAAGCATGGAAATTCAGTGCAGGAGCTCATGAATAGGAGTCCATGAATTTTTATCCATAGGAGTATGATGTAGGAGCATCATCATCAGCATGCAAGTGGAGGACAACTTAGCGCCCTAGTGCACAATTTGAAGCGATTTTAAATTTTAAGGATGGTGTATCATATAAATATCTCGAAAGGATTGTAATTAAAGTTCTTAAATGATAGGAAGTTGAACCATAATGTGAGATCAATGGAGATTGTATTTTCTTTAATGTAATTAATAATAGTACAGATCTGAAGCATTCACTCTTATCTGTCTATACCCATCCTTTATTGTAATTAGAATTAGTAGTTGAAAGATTTTACTTTGATAATATAGCACTAAGGAAGTCGGAGGGAAAAATATATATGAGCCCTTTTTGTATAAATATATGTATTGTATGCCCAAAGGAGGCTACTGAAAAGATATTGAAGTTGTTATTGTCGAGGTTGTTGAATATTATTGCAGTTGTATGAGCCCATGTACATACCACTTGAACTAATATAACATAGAAGAGTTGATCCCAAATGTTTGGTATTGTTGTTACTGTGTCTATCTGAATGAATGGTAGGATTTTTTTTTAATTGTATTCTTTGTTGTTACTTTTTATTATATTATGAATGTATTACAAGGTTGAATGTATGAATTTGTGAGGATTAGATAAGTTTCAATTGTTTCTCTTCTACGAGCTCATGCAAGGAGTGCATAGTGTCTGCAAGGTGTGCATTGATAGAGTCTATTTTGACTCAAAATCTCAGGAGAGACAATGTGAAGCTTTGTTTGCAAAAGGTGCATAGTGTCTGCAAGGTGTGCGTTGACAGAATCTGTTTTGATTCAGAAGCGTGAAAGAGATAACGTGAAGCTTTGTGTATAGGACCACGCAAGGTGTGCATAGGAAGAAACACAATCAACGTCATATTGTTCAGGAGGAACAATCAAGTCATGTAAGAACTGTTGCAAGGAGTGCACAATCACCCAAAAAGGGGTTAAGTTGAAAGAAACATGTTGCAAGGTGTGCACAGGGTCGATTTTTGGCTAAGTGCTGAAGAAGTCTTTTTGAGAGGTGAAAGGAGTGTGTAAGGAGATACATTCTAAGAAGCTTAAAGTTTCGAGGAGGAAAATATCAGAAGAGGTAGCAAATGGAAATTCTTTAGTAGAGAGGATCCCACTGAAAAATTCCAAACCAACGAGCAAGATCCATTCAGAAGAATCGGGATCTTTCCAGACTGTGAGATTTGGGAAAGTTGCATGGAGGATGATCTTAGAGTCCTTCGGCACTCCATTTATTCAGAGGTTTGGAAGTGTTCGAGGAGCAGGATGGCCAAAGTCCTGAAGAAGCAGAGTAAAATCGAAGTCGTCAGTATCAAAGAGGATACATGGAAGCAAATCAAAGAGTTCAAGAGATAAAGCTTAGGGAGAGTTGTGTGGAGCAAGGAGCGATTTCTGCCAAAGTCTCGAAGGTCGGATTCAACAGGATTCATTGATAAATAGAGGGACACATGGAGAGTGGATATTTAATTCATAGGATTGACACTCCACGGGGGAAAGGGGAGCAGAGGAGCGTTGAATGGAAGTCGTCCAAAGCGGGAGATAAGGGAAGCATTATAATTGTCGATCGAGGTGAGAACGTGGTGCTCGATCCGTAGTTCCGGTTGCAAATCACTTTGGGGAAAAAGGTGTTTGGAACACTTGGAACTCCCAAATCTGGAGTCCCGAAGTGAATCACAATCGTTGGCTGATTGGAGAAGCGTGAGTCATAGATTCTATCCGGATCATTTCGTCGGTCTGAAACTCGAAGGATTAAGGGTCAGCTACACCCGAAAAACTGAAGCCCGAAGTTGCAAAGGGGATGAGGTTGAGGTTATAGCCCATGGAGATAAGGAAGAAGGGCCTAGTAGAGGATCTAGCACTCGTCACTCAGAGTTACTAGAAGCACAAGAGAGAGCATGTGCGGGGGAATCAAACCTACATTGGTAACCAACGAGGGCCTATGTGAATCAAATTTTGGGTCTAGCAGAGGCCCGAAGAATTGATTCATCTTAGTGAATTGAAGATCCATGACCGGGATGTCATGCAGCCCCGAGGAGAGAGGGGGATCTGCATCATCCTCCTAATTATCAAGTTATTTCTTTGTACCTCATGTTGGATGATGAGAGATACCTTAATTCTCTCCTTTCATAGGGTCTCCTTCCATCGACTTCAACTCATCTATTCCAGGAATCGAGATCTAGAGTCTTATGAGTACCTAGAGGCTTGCAGTAATAAGTGGTAGGTTCTCCTGCCATCGACAGTTGGGAATACATCAATGTCTCATGATCGATGGATTATTCAAGTGTTCAACCTCAACACCCTTATTCGCACTTGTTGAATGTACTTGGTTCCTTGACACCTACTTTCGTTATCAGTGGGTTTTCTCGCATTTGTTAACGGTATACCTTAATGATCAATAATCAAACGAAGTCTCATTATGTTCGAATTCAAATCCTCTATTCACATAATGTAGACTTGCACCTTGGGTGGATAGTGTAGAAGACCTCCAGCTTACAATAGAAACCCCTATATTTGTTGTTGTCTTTCATCGGACCAGTACCTACATGACTTTAGTAATCAAGGAAGATCAGATTGTGCTCCATTGTATACAAATATCTTCAGTTGATTTTGAAACTAGACTCCACTATGTCTTGTCCGTGACTATGACAGCCTATGGCATGTGTCCACTTTGTATTGCCTATTCATGGCCATGAACAGTTTTTTGATATATATATCCACATGGATGTTGATTAATTGGGTTGGTTTTCATTGATGTCAGCCCTTGAAGAAAGTCCAGTAGAGAATTTCAGTAGCACGAAGGTTTGGGTAATGGACCCAAGTTTGTTTGATGGATAATGGTATGAGTTTTGATATATTTGCAGGTAATACTATTCTAGATGGATAGTACATGTCATTCCATTTCCGGTGGTATGTGGAACGTCACATAACTCCTCACGGTTTGAGATTTATAGCCATGTGAAGTTGGAGAACCCTCATGAGTCATCTAGAAGCCCCAAAAGGTCAAAGTAATCAAAGTGTTTGCAAAAGAAATTATTTAAATAATAAAGTTAATGGAGAACTCCCTAAAATAAGGAAAGTGGGATGCTACATGAAAGTACTAATAAGAGGCAAGGCTCTCTCATTTAATCACACTTTAACATATTGAATATCTATTGTTGTGTAAGACTTATTGCAAGTACTCATTGATACATCTGAAGTTGTGAAAGTCTGAGGTAGCATGAAGGTTTGACGGTGAAAGTTTCGAAATTACAACGAATACTAAAAAACCCTAATTTCTTAGGTGTACACGGGCTGACAGTGTATTAGGGTGCATACATACACGGGCTCACAGTGTATTAGGGTGCGTACATACATGGGATGGAAGTGTATTAGGGTGCGTACATGAGGGTAAATCCATGGAAACTTGAGAAGATGAAGATGGAGAGATTCTAGATTCTGAGATCAAGCTCCCAAGAAGGTCTACAGTGCTCAAATACATTAGATCTATCCATCGGTTCAAAAGGTATGTCTTATTTCTATGAGTGGTTGGATTTTGATGTATGCGTGAGAAATGGTTATGGAGATTTGAGGATTCTCCCTAGAGAGACTAGTGGTTGCATGGGATCTTATGTATAAGTCAGATCTACATAAATACAGTGTTGGTATATTTATCATTGATACTTCTTGTTAGAGTTGAGGCGCATCTTGTATTTCTTGGCATATGGCTAAGGGTTTTTGTGGTACATGGTTGAGAGCTTGTTTTTGTGAAGTGGTTGATGTATTGAGAGGTTGAATACCAGAAAGGGTTTGATGTCTATGTCATGTGAGGGTTATTATACTTTTTCATGATTATACACACTTATGGCACATGACTAGAGAGAGATATAGAGATTTTGGGTAAAGGTTATGTATGAGGATGCATGCACAGGGTACAGATGCAGCCTGGATATAGTGACATGTTACAGATTTATGTGAAAGAAGTTACAGAGGGTCAGAAGTTTTCTGAAGAAAGAAAACCCTATTTTTCAGAAGGCATACATAGGTTGCATAACAGTTTGGTCGCGTACATACGCGGGCTGCATAACAAACAGGGCGTGTACATACGCATGCTGCAAAACTACAGGTTGTGTATCTATTGTATTTGGTTGATAGATGTTCAGTTCAGGTACAGATTGATTGCAGGGCAATTGTACATGTTGGCGGAAGGTCAGTGGTACAGGTTGGTATAGTTGTAGAATGGTATATATCACAGTGATAGTGTGACAGTGGTTCCATCATTCTACTTCTACGACAGGGTGGTTGTATGGGGCAAGGACAGGTGGTTGTAGCCACCTTCTGATTGTAGTCGGAGAATGTAAGGGGTTGTAGCCAGAAAATTGGGGAGTTGGAGCTTCCCTCAGGTTATATCCTGGGAAACTAGGGGGTTGGAGCCTCCTTCCAGTTGCAACTGGAAAACAAAGGAATTTGGTGCTTCCAATGAATTTAATTCTTAAAGACATATAAGAAAAATCATTTCGTGGGTTTCTCCCGCTTTGGGTTTCCATGTAAAAACATTGGTGTACTGTGTATGTGTATGATTTCTCATTTGTTCATTGTTTATTTACTCTGCAATTATTGGATGATAATGATGCATTGATATAACACTTGCATATTGTGGTTAGAAAAGGATTGAATTGCTCTATTACTGATTCACTCCCCCTCTTAGTAATCCAACAATTGGTATCAAAGCAGGTTCCTTCATAAATCAGTTTAACCACTAAAAGGTAGATCATGGAGAGAAACAACATGTATAAAAATGGAATACCACAGTTTGATGGAAAAAAGTATTCATTTTGGAGTAGAAGGATGAAAACATATATATATATGCACAGGGATTTGAAATTTGGCAATCAGTTGTAGATGGATACGAAGAACCAGTAGTTTCGTCGACAAATGAGAGAGCAATAAAACTCAGTCAAAATAATTCCAAAGCCACAATGCACTTCTGAATGGTCTTTGTGAATCGGTATTCACCAAAGTTATACATTGTAAATCCACTAAAGAGATTTGGGACAAACTTCAAAATATTTATGAAGGAGATTCAAAAGTCAAAGCAACAAAGCTTCAAACTTACAGAGG
>ML788667.1:193083-213030 GCA_009831015.1 Picea engelmannii
TCCAACAATTGGTATTAGAGCAGGTTCCTTCATAAATCAGTTTAACCACTAAAAGGTAGGTCATGGAGAGCAACAACATGTATAAAAATGGAATACCACAGTTTGATGGACAGAAGTATGCATTTTGGAGTAAAAGGATGAAAACATATATACATGCACAGAGATTTTAAATTTGGCAATCAGTTGTAGATGGATACAAAGAGCCAGTAGTTTCGCCAACAAATGAGAGAGCAATAAAACTCGGTCAAAATAATTCCAAAGCCACAAATGCACTTCTGAATGGTCTTTGTGAATCGGTATTCACCAAAGTTATACATTGTAAATCCACTAAAGAGATTTGGGACAAACTTCAAAATATTTATGAAGGAGATTCAAAAGTCAAAGCAACAAAGCTTCAAACTTACAGAGGTCAGTTTGAACAACTAAAGATGAAGGAAGATGAGAATATTGCATCTTACTTCTTACGAGTCGATGAAACAGTAAATGCAATCATAGGATTGGGAGAAGAAACCAAATAATTTGTAATTGTTCAAAAGGTACTAAGATCTCTTCCTATGAGATTTGACCCTAAGATATCATCACTAGAAGAAAGAGCAGATATAGACTCAATAAGCATTGATGAACTACATGGAATATTCACAGCATATGAAATGACAACTGAACAGGAAAATCCAGATATAAAAAAAGCAGCGTTCAAAGCATCCAAAAATTCAAATCAAAAGGGAAAGAAAAAGGTTGATTTTTTTTAATTGTGATGGTATTGGTCATTTTGCCAACAAATGTCCTCATAATAAAAATAAGATGAATGATGAAGATTACTCAAATAGAAAACAAACATATAAAGGCAAAAGAACCACAAAGAAAGTTTTCAAGAAAATCGTATGCACCAAAGAAGACATGTCATCATCAGATGAAGATGAAGTCAGTGACAGTGAGACAGAAAGAGTTATATTCATGGAAGTAGAAGAATTTGACAAAGAAGAGACCGAAGAAGAATATGAAGATGCCGAAGAAGAATATGAAGAGGTAGAATTTGACTACCGAAAAGAATTGTTGTGTGTCATAGAAGTTGTAAGAAGAGAGGAAAATAAAAACAAGAAGCTACAAGCGGAACTAGACAAGAAAGAAGACACTCAAAAACTAGAACAAATGATCACAAATTTGAAGGTTCAAATAGAAGAAGATAAAAGAATTGAAGAATCCCTCAGACAACAGCTAGAAGAAAGAGACAAGATCATTGGAAATTTGGAAGTAGAGATTGTCACATTAAGAAAGGATATTCAAAAGAAAAATATGTAGAACGGCTCAAAAAATTTGAATGACATTATCAGCTGTCAAAAACCTCATCATGACAAGTCTGGACTTGGGTACAATCAGACAGAAAAGGGATCAAGCTCCAAAATAACAGAACAAGAAACATATCCAAAAAGCTATGCAAAAACAATAAAATGGGATAGGATGATCTACAAGGAATCTTACAGGGACACTCCTCCACCGATAAGTTTCAGATTTCAGAATCAACAACCGACAGATAGGCCTCAGGAAGAAGAAGGATTCAGAAGAACAACTCCTTTCAGAAGATATTCAACTCCCAGGTATCAAACTATCATTTTTGGTTTATGTTATGCTTGTAATAATTTTGGACATAAAGCTATGAATTGCAGAGCTAACAGCAAGAACATAAAAAACTTTGAAAGTCATACACAAAATGGTTATCCAAGAAGGCCTAGTGAAACACAGAGAATAAATTACAACAAGTTTGAATCATTGAGCACTGAAGTGGAATGATACAAGTGTAACAACTTTGGAAACATGGCCAAATATTGTAGAATGATAGTTCCTCCTAGATAACCACAACAAAACAAAAATAGTCACAGACAAGAACCTCAGAATAGAACATGGATAAGAAAGCAGAATCAGTATAGCAATGAAGAATGCACACTCGTTGTACAAAATAAGCAGAAGAAACGTGGTTGGTATGTTGAAAGTGGTTGTTCAAAGCACATGACAGGTGATAAAGACAAGTTTATTACATTAAGAAATGAAAGAGATGGATCAGTCTCCTTTGGAAATGATGATTCAACTAAAATCATTGGAAAAGGCACAGTTAGAATTGGAAACAAGAATACCAAGGCAGAAAATGTTCTACTAGTAGAAGATATGAAACATAATCTTCTAAGTGTGAGTCAAATGTGTGACCAAGATCATAAAGTTGATTTCGATTCACAAAAGTGCAAGATAAGAAAAGAAGGTTCAGGAAAATTGATTGCAACAGCTGCAAGAACTTCAAGAAACATATATGTACTAAGTGAAATTGGAAATGAAAAGTGTTGTCTAGGAAAGGAAGATGAAAGTTGGCTATGGAACAAAAGAATGGGTCACATACACTTTGATAACCTTGTCAAAGTCAACAAAAAGGAAGCAGTTAGAGAAATTCCCCAAATTACGAAACCAACCAACACTTTATGCAAGCATTCTCAACAAGGAAAGAAAACAAAGACCAGGTTTAAATCAAAAGAATATTCAACAACAAGACCACTAGAAATTGTGCATACTGAACTAGTTGGACCAACTACAACAAAGGGTTTAAAAGGTGAGAAATAATTTATGTTATTAGTTAATGATTATACAAGAATGACTGCAGTTTGCTTTCTTAGGAATAAGTTAGAAGCTTTTGAAAACTTCAAGGTCTACAAGGAAATGGTTGAAAATGAAATGGATTCAAAAATCAAATGTTTGAGATCTTATAATGGAGGAGATTTCACTTCAAAGGAATTTATGGACTATTGCAGCAGGTATGGAATAAAAAAGAAATTCTCCATTTCTAGGACACCTCAACAGAATGGAGTTGTTGAAAAAAAGAACATGATAGTACAGGAAGTGGCTCGAACAATGTTAATGGATTCCAAATTGACAAATATATTTTGGACACACGCAATGCATACAACGATTCACATTCAAAACAGAGTAATGCTCAAAAACACCACTGACAAAACTCCCTACGAGATGTGGAAAGAAAAACCAACAAATGTGAAGCACTTCAGAGTATTTGGAAGCAAATGCTACATCAAAAGAGGAAATTTTGACTCTCGTGTGGACAAAGGAGTACTTGTTGGTTACTCAAGTACAGGGAAAGCATACAAGTGTTACAATCTGAGGTTGAACAAACTTGTGGAAAACATCAATGTAACAATTGATGAAACAGGTGGATGAGAATTAAAGGAAGAAGAAAATGAATCAATGGAACAACTTTACGAAGAAGAAGTAGAAGATGAATATGAAGAGGATCAGAAAAAAGTAGAAGAGCAAGTTCAGCAAGTGCCTCCAAAGACACCTAGCAAACGAGTATAGAAGAATCATCCTTCAAATCAGATTATCGAAAACAAATATGCAGGAGTTGAGACTAGAAGAAGAATCCATTCACTAGAACAAACGCACCTAGCACTCTCATCTACAATTGAACCAAACAATTTTGAAGAGGCCAGCAAGGATGAATTTTGGAATAAGTCCATGGATAAAGAATTGGATCAAATAGAGAAGAATGACACTTGGGAATTGGTTCCAAGACCAAAGAATAAGAATGTGATTGGCACAAAGTGGGTATTCAAAAATAAATTGAATGAATATGGAAATGTTACAAGGAACAAAGCTAGATTGGTATGTAAAGGCTACACACAAGTTGAAGAAATCGACTTTGAAGAGACATTTTCTCCAGTTGCCAGAATGGAAGCAATCTGATTGCTCCTAGCTTATGCATGCTCCAAGAATATTAAAGTGTATCAGATGGACGTGAAATCATATTTTCTGAACGGCAAACTTGAAGAAGAAGTCTACATTGAACAACCATAAGGACATCAGTTGTCAGAGAATGCAGATTATGTGTGTAAATTGAAGAAGGCCTTGTATGGTTTAAAACAGGCTCCTAGAGCATGGTACTCTAGACTGGATAAATATATAAAGCAGGCAGGGTTCAGAAAAGGAAGTGTAGACAACAACATCTACATCAAGGTAACTCGAGATAGTATTTTATTAATTGAAGTTATGTTTGTGATATTATGTTTGGAAGCAATGATGACAGGTTAAGCCAGAAATTTGCAAAGGATATGTAAAATGAATTTGAAATGTCATTACTCGGAGAACTATCCTTATTTTTGGGTCTTCAGATACGTCAAAGCAACCAAGGAATTTTTATTTCTCAAACTAAGTATATCAGAGAAATGCTAAAGAGGTTTGGAATGGAAGATTTCAAACCAGTTACCACTCCTATGAAAACCAGTTGCAAGTTGAGAAAAGATGATGATTGAAAGTCTACAAACCAGAGGCAATACAGGTCGATGATTGGAAGCTTACTATATGTGACAGCATCCAGACCAGATGTAATGCAGGCAGTTGGACAGGTGGCACGATTTCAAGCAGCACCAAAGGAATCACATGTATTAGCAGTAAAGAAGATTTTCAGATATCTCAAAGGAATATAAGAGTTTGGATTATGGTATCCAAAAGGAAAGGATCTATCACTTATTGCCTACACAGATGCAAATTGGGCAGGTTGCATTGATGACTGACGAAGCACCAGTGGAGTAGCGTTCTACTTGGGTGAGTGTTTAGTATCATGGCTAAGCAAGAAAAAATCATCAGTATCCTTATCTACATCCGAGTCAAAGTATATTGCAGAAACAACATTTTGTACACGGGTTCTGTGGATGAAACAAACTCTGACAGATATACAGGTTGAGTATGATGATCCCATTACAATATATTGTGATAATAAAACATCCATCAGTATCTCAAAGAACCCGGTGATGCACTCCAAGACGAAGCACATTCCAATCAAGTATCACTTTCTACGGGAACAAGTTGTAGAGAAGAACATCAGAGTTGAATATGTGGGCACAAAAGAACAACTGACAGACATCTTTACAAAACCACTTCCAAGGGAATCCTTTGTGTATCTTCACCAGAGACTCAAAGTAATTTCTACTCCAAAATGAATGCTTTTGATGCTTATCTTATATGTCTTAGATTTACACGAGGAAGAACCATAAAGAGGATAGTTTAGGTCGGGAGATTAGTTTCAGGAAGAGTTCAGTCAAGGGGAGTATCCCCAAGGACAGTTCAATTAGGGGGAGCAGCCCTGGATGGAAAGATACATTTTCCATTGATGACAAATGGGGAAATATTTATCATATGTAGAGCACAGAGGCATGGTTTCATGGGGAGCGATGGTCACAGGGGGAGCATGAGTGATAAAACTTCAGTATTGCATGAAATGACTTCAGTATTGCATCAGAGTGTTGTCATCAATGCCAAAGGAGGATATTTTTGATTAATTGGGTTGGTTTTCATTGATTTCAACCCTTGAAGAAAGTCTGGTAGTGAATTCTGGTAGCATAAAGGTTTGGGTAATGGACCCAAGTTTGTTTGATAGATAACGGTATGAGTTTTGATATATTTTTATGTAAGACTATTCTAGATGGATAGTACATTTCATTCCATTTCCAGTGGTGTGTGGAACGTCACATAACTCCTCATGGTTAGAGAGTTATGGCCATGTGAAGTTGGAGAACCCTCATGAGTCATCTAGAAGCCCCAAAAGGTCAAAGTAGTCGAAGTGTTTGCAAAAGAAATTATTTAAATAATAAAGTTAATGGAGAAATCCCTAAAATAAGGGAAGTGGGATGCTACATGAAAGTATAAATAAGTGGCAAGGCTCTCTCATTTAATCACACATGAACATATTGAATATATATCATTGTGTAAGGCTTATTGCAAGTACTCATTGATACATCTGAAGTTGTGAAAGTCTGAGGTAGCACAAAGGGTTGATGGTGAAAGTTTCGGAATTACAACGAATACTAAAAAAACCCTAATTTTTGAGGTGTACACGGGCTGACAGTGTATTGGGGTGCATACATACGTGGGCTGACAGTGTATTAGGGTGCGTACATATGCAGGCTGACAGTGTATTAGGGTGCATACATATGTTGGTTGGCAATGTATTATGGTGCGTACATGAGGGTAAATCCATGGAAACTTGAGAAGATGAAGATGCAGAGATTCTAAATTCTGAGATCAAGCTCCCATGAAGGTCTACAGTGCTCAGATACATCATATCTATCCATTGGTTCAATAGGTATGTCTTATTTCTATGAGTATTTGGATTTTGATGTATGCATGAGAAACAGTTATGGATATTTGAGGATTATCCCTAGAGAGACTAGTGGCTACATGGGATCTTGTGTATAAGTCATATCTACAGAAATACAATGTTGGTATATCTATCATTGATACTTCTTGTTAGAGTTGAGGCACATATTGTATTTATTGGCATATGGCTAAGGGTTTTTGTGGTACATGGTTGAGAGCTTGTTTTTGTGAAGTGGTTGATGTATTGAGAGACTAAATACCAAAAAGGGTTTGATGTCTAGATCATGTGAGGGTTATTATACTTATTCATGATTACACACACTTATGGCACATGACTAGAGAGAGATATAGAGATTTTGGGTAAAGGTTATGTATGAGGATGCATGCACAGGGTACAGATAGAGTCTTGATGATCCGAAATCGGATTCAGAAGGCTGTCAGGGCATGAAAAATGCTCAAAAATGAAAGTGCTCGGAATCCGACGAAACCAACACCATGACGTCCGGCTCGTCTTCCTGATTCCGGTGGTATAATTTTTATCGCAAACGGAGTCCGTATGAAGAAGATATCGCATTCTGTCCGCCGAGCCAAACAGGCAAAATTTTGGGATGTTGACTGTACCTGTCCGTACAGTGACACGTGTCAGTCCGTACAGTGACACGTGTCAGTCTGTACAGGTGAAGTGGCATGTCCGTATAGCTGACGTGGCGTAACCAGAATGCGACACGTGACAAGTCCGTACAGGACACGTGGCAGCCTCAGGCAGTGACACGTGTCAGGCAGTTTTGGCTTTTTCAGCGTACGGTTGGACCAATCCCAAGGTGACACGTGTCACCACTGGAAGGGTGACATGTGGCACGGGATGATGTCAGCATCGTACGGCAGATGACGTGGAAGGCTGACCGGGCAGATGACTGGACATACGGAAGCTGACGTGGCAGGTTGACGCGTGGCAGTACGGCGAATGGCGTGGACCAATGGGCGACTGACACGTGGCATGCTTTGGGCGAATGGTAAGGTGCCACATGGCCCAATCAGTGGCTGCCACGTGGCACCCCGAGTTTAGCCAATGACGGCTATGTTAAAAATTATTTGGTCCCTGGGGATTCGAACCCCGGACCTCCTCCACAATACAAGCGCCTTCGCAATAGCCTCTGTGACCACTACGCCATACTGTGTTACTTGTTAACATGTTGGCGGGTAATTGTTTTAACCTTGGTTTATGTGTGCAACGGACGGGGGGCGGTTCGGGGCTTAGCCCCGACCCCGGTCCTATGTGTTGTATGTAATCCATTGGCGGGAGGTTAAACGGCGCGCGCAAGGTTTAAACGGTTCTTTTGTTAAACATTAACCGTTATGTTATGGTTTATATTCAACGGTTATATTATAACTGTTATGGAGCGCGGGTATATGCGAACAGTTTAGCCCATGGTTCTAGCTATGGAGCGGCATATGACCAAGTGTTAGAGCACGGTTAGGGCCAGCGCTAGCCCTTTGGGCTAGCGCTTGGCCATATTAAACGCCATGTGACCGTGCCAAGGAGGGTCGCGCCCAGCTTTGGGGGCTTAGGCCATTTTAAAAACTAATTTATGGTTTAAAGTGGGTTTTTGAACCACTTTCTGATTATTTAATGTAATTTAACCCTTTATTAATGTAATTGGGGGTTATTAGACATTTTTAAAGCCTAATTCTTGGGAGGAAGTTGGAGATTGCAACCAACTTTCCCAACTATTTAACCAAGGCTATGTTGAGGCCATTGGGGTCAGAGTTTGAAGCCTTTGGAGAGATTTTAGACGGTTTTGGAGAGCAGAGATGCTGAGGCAAAGCCAGGTCTAAGCCAGTTTGAGGTAGAGGAGCTGTTGAGGTAGAGATGCTGTCGGACGATTTCTGAGAGTTCGGTATATCTGTTTCAGGTGCCGTAAGTTGTGCAAGATTCTAGAGATCATGGCGAACAAAACCATATCAGTCTAGGAGCCAATCGAAAATTGTAAATATGTACTAATAAACTTTCAAAAAGAAATCAAGAAGCCTCCCTCACAGAGAAAAGGCCCGGAGACCTAGGCAAAGTTGCCGAACTCTGTTATCAAACTTGTGCATTATGGTTTGTTGTTTTCATTGCATTTCAGATTTGCAATTATGTTAATGGATGTATAATTCATTTGCTTTTCTCGCTCTTTCATTAAGTTTCCCAATGGTTAATCAATACATGCAAATAAAAACTCAACCATAGTCATTTCGAAAAATCCTGACGGATCACTTGATACAATGACAGGTTACAGATCTATGTGAAAGAAGTTACAGAGAGTCAGAAGTTTTCTGAAGAAAGAAAACCCTAGTTTTTAAAAGTCATACGCAGGTTTCATAACAGTTTGGTCACGTAGATACACGGGCTACATAACAGATAAGGTGTGTGCATACGCGTTCTGCAAAACTACAGGTCATGTATATGTTGTATGTGGTTGATACATGTTCATTTCATGTACAGATTGATTGCAGGGAAGTTGTACAGGTTGGTGGCAGGTCAGTGGTATAGGTTGGTATAGTTGTACAGTGGTATATATCACAGTGATAGTGTGACAGTGGTTCCATCATTCTACTTCTATGACAGGGCGGTTGGATGGGGCAAGGAGAGGTGGTTGTAACCACCTTCCGATTGTAACCAGAGAACATAGGGGGTTGTAGCCTCTTTCTAGTTGTAGCCAGAGAATTGGGCAGTTGGAGCTTCCCTCGGGTTGTAGCCTGAGAAACTAGGGGGTTGGAGCCTCCTTCCAGTTGCAGCTGGAAAACAAAGGAAATTGGTGCTTCCAATGAATGTAATTCTTAAATACATATAAGAAAAATCATTATGTAGTTTTCTCCCACTTTGGATTTCCACGTAAAAAAAGCTGGTGTACTTTGTATGTGTATGATTTCTCATTTGTTCATTGTTTATTTACTCTGCAATTATTGGATGATAATTCTACATTGATATAACACTTGCATATTGTGGTTAGAAAATGATTGAATTTCTCTATTAGTGATTCACCCTCCCTCTCAGTAATCCAACAATGGATATGCAATGTAATTCAGATTGGAATCCATGTATACAGAGTCAATGTGAATTGTAATATCTTCATGAGTAACTAGCACTTCCAGCTGAGTCTTCATTACTCCACTTTTGTGAACTATAATGTATTTCGTCCATCGCAGATACTCCTCTGACCTCACACATTAGGGGGCATCTGTTATAGAAAAAAATTTCTCACTCCATGCATCTTGCTTTTATAGCCTTCCATTTCCCTTTGCAGACTCAAATTCCTCTTTTTGTTCACTCCAGAGATGAAAATTCATATTTTTTTCCATATACGGGACCTACCAATTATACAACTCGCATATATGCAGGTTGTTCCACTAAAGCCCGCGTACATCGGGTTTGGTGCTTAAAAAATAAAAAATATGTCGAGTTTCCATGCCATGTCATGTGATCCATGATCCTTGACCTTCCATATACTAGAAACACTTTGAATCAACCCTTCAATTCCATTTGAAGGCTATAAATTGAGACATATCTAAGCCTTCAGGAGCGATTCAACACATTCAGAGCAAAGATACTCTAGAGAAATTTCACTTCATATTGAGTCTGCATCCCTTTGTCCTTGAAAGTATGAAATTCTTGTGTTTAGCCCCCAAGATCTTATTAACTTGTGATGGAGAACCTCATTGAATCCTACTTGTGAGCTTGACTTTGTGAAGGATTGAAGTGGTGGAGGCTCAGCTGGAGGGACTTAGTTTCTCGGTTCTGATATCTATCGTTGCAAAAAAAAATCACCTATGTACTTATGTTGATTACATTAATAGAAATATTATTTTCTCATCCAATTGATATCTACAAATGTGTTGAATCTGCATAGAATAGATCTAGCTAAACAATGATACACACATTTGCAGAGAGAATAGAAGAAATAAGGAGAGAAAGAATGGAATAATTCTCATTAATTGTATTCCACACTCAAAGAGTGAATAATTTACAATAGATACAGGATACATGAGTAACTAATGTGCCATAGTGGTGATCTAGAGTGATCTGGACACACACCAGCAATTACGGGAGTGAACTGCCACCTAGTCTAGTCTCTCAGGCAGTTACGAGAGTGAACTGCCACCTAGTTGAGTTAACTAGTCAACTAGTCTTCAGTTAACTGACTTAACAGAGAGTAGTGAGGAGTTAACTCAGGAAATCAAGCGTAATGCGCCAATCTGGTGATGATCCGAAGGCAAGTGCGCATTATCTAGTGATGATCCCAATGTTGCATGGTGACAAAACCAATGCAGCATCTAAACTCAACTCAACTAGTCAAACTGAAGTGTCAACTGATAGAGAATATTCTCCAGGTGCAATACTCTCTCCTAAAATATAGGAGACTGGATAATTACTAATTATGACTAATAAACAAGGAAAAACCTTAGTAAAAGTAAATCCTAGGTGTGTGTGAAGTAACTCCAACACCCCCCCTGAACATCACTATGGTGAAAATAAAGAATGGGTCCCGACAACAAGGCCATGTTAGGTACCCAAATACAAAAGATACACTGAAATAAACGAGGAAAGAGGGAAAACCTCATGGTAAAAACCCCCCCTCAAATTGCAATGCATAAAAAAATAAAATGAGAAGGAACAAAAAGCAGTTGCTAAGCAACCGTGTCCTTCACTCCAAGAAGACCTCGCAACTATGCAAGTTTGTGCTCGTTGAATATTTTGTTGAAGATGTAGATGTCTGCACGGATCTGATGAAGTATATGCACCATTGATATTTCCACACATATCCACTTTATCTTCTTGTAATGAACAATATCCAAATAAATTTTGGATAAAACTTTGAAAATCGTGCGGTCATTTCCGAAAAAACGCTGAAATTTTGTTGATTTTGAAACGATCATAACTTCACTTTCCGGACTCTATTTCGGATGATTTTTTTTTTGAAATTGGATATTTTCCCGATAGGAATTCAAATATCCAATTTTTTTTTTTCTGAAAATAGTGCTCAGAAAATATCATAATTGAGTCTGATGTGCGCGGATCCCTTTTTGTCTCCTGAGATGCATGCATTGCGAATGGAAAAGCATATGCATGTGACTCCTGAGATGCATGCCATATATCTTCCACATGAATTTCAGAAAGAAAAAAAAAAAAAACTGAAATGGAGTAGACATCATCTTCAATTATTGGAATACAATTTTTTGTAGATACTTGTGTAGAATGCTCTTCAAACTGAGATGATTTATCTTCCAGTGGATTTTCTACATTCTCTATCTTGTCAAAATTTTGAATGCATTCTTTCTTATTCCCAAATAAAACCTCCAATCTATTCCATAAATCATTTGGAGTGAATTCTTGTGAGTCATCATATACTTGATGGAGAATTTCGGGAGAAATAAAATAGAGGATACATCCTATGGCCATATCTTATCTATTGAGAAATTCATTTTTCTCATCGATAGAATCAGGCTCTACCTCCATTGCCATAGTTATTTGGTACAAGCCTATGCATCTCAGCATAAGCAAAATTTTTGGCTTCCATTCCAAATAGTTATGAGGCGTGAGAATTATTTATGGTGAATAATCCATCTTTTTGTTGTCTTCAATCTTTTGTACCTGCAAAAAAATTTTGGTGTAGCTTTTTCTTAGCATTCCATCAGCTCTGATACCATGTAAATGTTTTGAACCTGCACAGAATAGATCTAGCTAAACAATGATACACACATTTGCAGAGAGAATAAAAGAAAGAAGAAGAAGGAGAGAAAGAATGGAAGAATTCTCATTAATTGTATTCCACACTCAAAGAGTGAATAATTTACAATATATATATGATACATGAGTAACTAATGCACCATAGTGGTGGTCTAGATTGATATGGACACACACCAGCAGTTACGGGAGTGAACTGCCACCTAGTCTAGTCTCTCAGGCAGTTACGAGAGTGAACTACCACCTAGTTGAGTTAATTAGTCAACTAGTCTTCAGTTAACTAACTTAATAGAGAGTAGTGAGGAGTTAACTCAGGAAATCAAGCATAATGCGCCAGTTTGGTGATGATCCCAAGGAAAGTGTGCATTATCTGGTGATGATCTCAATGTTGCATGGTGACAAAACCAATGCAACATCTAAACTCAACTCAACTAGTCAAATTGAAGTGTCAACTAATAGAGAATATTCTCCAGGTGGAATATTCTCTCCTAAAATATAGGAGACTGGATAATTACTAATTATGACTAATAAACAAGGAAAAACCTTAGGAAAAATAAATCCTAGGTGTGTGTGAAGTAACTCCAACAATATCTTGCAAATATTTGCATTGCTTTCCATGGGCGTATTTGTTATGTATGTTAATGGATTATAATAATTTATATGCTAACATTATATATCATTACCACATGCTTGCGTATCTTGGTTGTTGAGGACAAGTTGCAGGTACAAATATTTGGGTCGTGTGCTTAACGGTGGTCTTCTTCGAACGTCAGGACGAGGTAGGATTTTAGCCTTCTCTTTCTAGCATTTCATTTATATAGCATACTTGAGATTAGAGTTGATTTCTGGGTGTCGTTTCGTCTATTGTGGTTTTCCCCTAGCCATAGAGATATTTTCCTCATAACAAGGGGATCCCACTCCTTGGGTTGTGCAAGTTGAGGGGAAAGAGGAGTTTTGGGTTGTTGAGTGTGGAGAGTGGACAACCAAGAGGGATAGACGTGTTTGTGGACTCATAGCCTCAACTCGGGGGTGGCTTGATGTTGAGAGAAAATGAATAGAAATCCTATGGCTAGGAGGAACGTCCTTCGTATGCAACCAGTTGGTTTCTTCACAAATAAATAAATGTTTTATTATATTTGGTGTGTTAATTATGTTGTGTAAAATGTTGATTGAATGTTGTGTGTTTTCTTGGCTAATTGCATTCATGAATTTTAAAATTGTTGTTAGATGCATATGAAATTTGGGCCTACAACCCTAGGTTAAATTTGATTTGTGTTAGGTAATTTTAAATCAGATTTTAGCAAGTTGGGTTCATTACAAGTGCTACCAAATCTTGGGTTGCAACATCGTTCCTGGAAGGGTCTACTACATAATAGCAAGTTGTTACTTGTGTTGTATTAGGTGGAAATCAAATTCACTTAGTAGAAGAAATCAGGGTCAAAACCCCTCAAATTTTGTTTTAGTGTTAGTATTATTGGAATATAGGTTGATTCAAGAAGCTAAAGGTGTTGAACTTGACTCAAGAGGGTGTAAGTTCGTGGGTTCCGCAACAGTCACGAACCCAGAAAAAATTTGGAAAAGTAACTAAGGAAAATATTTTTTGTGGGCGATATAATGCATATCGCCAAGGAAAAAGATTTTTCACAACGATATAGTGAATATCGCCCAAGAAAAATATTTTTCTAATCAAAATGACAAAAGAAAAAAAATATTTTTTGTCAACGATGCAATGAATGTCGCGAGGGAAAAAAAATTAGGGTGATATATCGTGGAAAAAATAAATTCACCGCGCGATATTTTGTTGACAAAATGAAATTTTGGGGTGACAAAGGAAGAAGAAAGAACTTAGAAAAAGTTGAGGATAGGTTGTCGAAGGAAAAAGGAAGACAAGTACTTCGAAAATTTTGAGAAAAATGGTGCGTATCAGCAAGAAAAAATGATTTTCTGGCTTGATATGTCAACGAGAAAAAAATATAATTCTCGTCGATAAAGAGAAAACTCTCGATGAGAAAAAAGATAAATCTCGTTGATAAAGGAAAGAGTGTTGGCAAAGAAAAAGATAAATATCGTCGATAAAGGAAAGAGTGTCGACGAGAAAAAAAAGATAAATCTTGTTTATAAAGTAAAGAGTCTCAACAAAAAAATTAAAATTCTCGCTAATAAAAATAAAATAAAAAAATCTCCAGATGAAGACAAATTTTCGGGGTGATATTGTTGATTTTTCAATAAGATAGGTTAAGCATGTAGTTCATTTCAATTTGCATTTGTCTTAACCATAAACAATAATGTTGCAGCAACTAAGATCACAAGAAGAAACACCATGCACAAGAACACAAGAAGTATCCTGGGAAACCCTTCTCAACAAGGGAAGAAAACCCAGCCAAATCCTTTGCTATAATCTTTAAGAGAAAGACCTTCACCACCAAGAAAGACCTAGCACACAAGAGGGTGCTCAAACCCTAGAATACTAGCGCCCAAGAGAGGTGTGCACTTATCCCAAGTAAATGTACTTGCTGAAATTTCTAAACTCACATGAAAGATATGTTTCCACAATGGAGATTTTACCTTTACTTATACTAACCTAAACCTGTCAATAGAAGTGTCTATTGGATCAACAGGTCCGACCTCTCTAAGTCACATTATAATTATTATATTATAATAATTATTATTATTATTATTATAATTAATATTATCCAGATTAATTATCTTTTACATTTATTATTAATCACTTTAAGGTGGGGCCGACCTGTACCCTTTACATAACAATTAGGGTTATAGGCAGGTTTGACTCTTGAACAATATATAGCAAAGGATATGATACACCCACTAGTGCTCATCCACTAGGGGCACATCCATAGGGATAGCATAGCTCTGGTTCACTGTATTACACAGAAGAACCAGATCTTCACACGTTCACCTGTCCTCGTCCACAGGCACATCCACTCTACAGATCTTCATTGCCACTGCTTCACACAAGAGAATCATCTGGATTCTTTTCGTCAACTCTGCTACTCAGAGGAGGCTAATACATCATCTTCATTTATGTTCACATGATGATGCACCTAGCACTTTGGGATTTCACACGTTCACCTTGTGCTCATCCACATGCACGTCTAACTCAACAGATCGCATTTCCCACTGGATAATCATCTGGATTTCTTCTCAACTCTCTGAATGGAGGAGGTCATCTCTACGTTCCTAGCTCTGTCTCAGGCAGAAACCATGTACCCTTCTTAGGGGCTTTCTCTCAGGTTTGTAAGCTGAGAGAAAGACTCGCATAGCTGCAATGATCCACAACTCACAGGTTTGTAAGCTGGAGAATGTCTCACATAGTTGCATTCATCAACAGATATGTCGATCAAGAAATAAATTATCGAAGCAATGTATCGGCTAAGAAATACATCATTGGAGTGATATATTGGTTGAATAATGAATTATTGATGTGATAAGAGAAAACAAAAGACATAAAGAAAATAAATGAGAAGAAAAAGAAAGGGGAAGAGAAGAAGAGAAAGGAGGAAAGGAAATGAGAAAATTGGACAAGAATAAAATAAAACAATAATAATAATGTCTGGAGCCAAAAACTTTTGGCCATAATATAAGGAGAAAAACTCAGAATCAGATGAAATTTAAAGGGTATTTCTATAGTGATGAAGGCTACAAAAGTGTCAGTGATGGCCACTGGTAATTTATGTTTAAATTTTCCAAAAAAATCCAAAATAGTGGTTTTTAAAAATCTTGGTGGTGTTGAGTGACAAACACCCAGATAAAGATTATTTTTTTATAGAGACTCCAAAAGGTAGGCATGAAAATACCCAATTGGGATTCTGACAAAATTCAGAAGGGTTTGAAGTGGAGATCCGGAAACAACGCAATATCCACTATTCTAGGCCACTTTTTAGGGATTTTTGAAATCTTCAGAGAATAATCAGGGACCCTAGATCACCAATTTTAAAAAAATTATTTACTCGACATTTTACCTACTCATTAATCCAAACAACTGTCTTGAGGAATTTTTTCGCAGTTTTGTTCTGTTTGGGAGATAACCATTTTTTGTTTAAAATTCCAAGTTTGGAGGAAATGCAAAAGGACAAAGTTATCAAGTTCAAATTCATATAGAAGTTGTATGGAGGATCAAGTCCTAGATTTGAGAGTTTGTGTATTCAGAATAAAGAATGCCATCACTCTCTAATATAAAAAAATTCTTGGTTCTCGCTAGATTTATTTCTACATGTGGTAGAAGTCAGTCTCTGAGATTAATTGTCCCAGTGAAATAGGTGCAAAAAGGGTGAAACTCTTGATTTTTGAGGGCCATAAATTTTATCTCAGAAATTAGATTGAAGCATGAGTACAACCATTGGAAAGGTAATCCAAAGGAATACATGATAGAAGGTTTATATTATCCCAGGAATCATCTATTTGTGTTATAAAGCTATAGGAAAACGGGAAATTGGACTCCATGAACCATGCAATTGCTCAATATGAAATATTTATAAAACAATGTCAATTTTGGAAAAACATTTCCAAATGATAGAGGTACATGCCAGATGTGAGTATTAGGTAATGAAGACTAAATATTCTCATAATGGTGTATGTCTAATGTTATGAAGGCACATTTGGGAGAGTAACATCTCGGCAAATAAAAAGGGGTGGAATTTTTAATAACAAGGTATTGTTGATGAGCAGGGGAACACTCAAGCACAGAGTGTTGTGGAAAGATGTTGTTAACAAGGAGATAAGATGTCATAAATGAAGATTGTGTGGATCTGTTGCAGATTAGCATTCCAGTGTCCAATGGCATGGAAGTAAGGTGGAGCTTGTAGAGTTGGTCGAGACAATAAAAAGTTGTAGAGGGAAGTGTACAACTATAGAGCAAGTAATGAAAGGTTGATAAGGACTCTGGAAGAGCAAAGCCAAAATTAACATTCGATTGCTACATACTTTGAATGACTTGCAAGGACAAATTGACAAGGATTATCATGTATGACATGAAGCCAATAGGTGAAGAATGTCTTTAATGGGAACATGAAGAAAATGTAAGCCTTCATCGCCTTGAAGGTAGAAATGTAGTGATGGTTGCAAATATTGTTGCAAAAGAGAACAAGGATATCATGAGGTGATGAATGACTCACAGGATGGGTGATTCATCTCTATGTGAAAGCATGGGAATGTCTACAAAAGAGTTGAATAAAAATATATGTCTAAAAATATTTAGAGAAATAAATCCACTTATGTTATCAGAGTGCGTAGTGGAAGAAAGGTGCAAGTTCAAAGAATCCTATGGACATAATAATGAAGGTCATTCACTTAAAATTAAAAAAAAAATGCCAATGGAGAAAGGTGACATTCCATTGGGAGCGGATTGGTCTTGAGTGGACAAGAACATGGCTTCCCAGGGAATCACTCAATGAAGTGAAGAGAAGCATTCAAAAATTGAGCAAATCCAATGGACAACTGGATATAATGGCAAGGGGTGTCATAATGATAATGGTTAAGCTAGTTGGAAGATACTACGATGTTTATAAGATGGAATGATATGAACTACCTCATTCCAAGGTGTTGGAAGGTTCCAGCAAAGTAAAGTTGGAGCATGATTGCCTAAGTGGAGATAGTTGTCAATATGACATATTGGTTGGAATTGCAAAATGGCCAAGTGGGACTTGGCTAGAAAATCTTCAGATCGGGGAACAACAATGCATGGATGAGTAGAATGACAGTGCACAAGGCCACAAAAATCTAGAGGGATTCAAGGATGGCTACATTGAGTACAAGAAGTTGAAATAGATATGCATTGGAAGTGATGCATAATACATATACGAAATCTAGAATGCATATGCATTAGTAGGCATGTTGATGGTGAATGTTGGGTGCATATTGATGTGCATTAGTGCATGTGGGAATGCTTGTACATGCACATGGAATGATTATAGAGTAAGAGTAGTTTGTTGTTATATATATGTGAAATAATAAGGTTATGATAATTGAATACGATTAATGATGGATTGTGTATCCAGGAAAAATATTTATAGCATGGTTGAATATGTTAATGATGTTGTCAATGCATATGAAATCCATCTATATGAAAAAAAATAGGGATGGTAAGAATGTTGATTAGGAGGTCAATGAAGGGAGCCTGTGAGGTTCTACAAAATATCAGTTGATCAGGTAGCATCAAGTAATTTGATAGCAGCCATGCATGTACGCATTTGGTTGCTTATGATGCATAATCACTGAAGGGAATTGAGGTAGTAATTCTCTTAGTTAAATTTCAATATTTGAATTGATGTGTAAAGGCAGAGGGCCTTGAGTATACAATTTTGGTTTAATGCTTGAATGCAATTATATGAATTCAATTGCATATTATGTTATGTTGGTTATGATATAATACCCAGGTCAACTCAGGAGACACACTCTTGCTATGGAAATGGATGTCAATAGAATTTCCAAGTGTGAGGCCATGTTGTGGTTGGATATGGAAGGGATATAGCGCCATATAAGTGCTCAATGGTCTTCTCCCATATAACCGATGTTTGGACTGGAACTTCTTTGCCGACATTGGAGAGCACTAAAGGATTGTATTCTTAGTGTTGTGTATGTGTTGATGAGGAAGGTATCCAAATGGTCGGACAAATACTTGGGAAGAGTTTGGATGATGTGTTGAGGCATTGACTAGACCTTCCAACTCACCATGGTGGAATACATGAAATAGATATGTGGTACTCTGAAGTCAATGCAGGGATGCATTGTGTAGATGTGGCCATCAATATTGGCACATTGGTTTATTTATTGGTAATATTTGATTGCATTATGAAAAGATTGACATGATGATAATCCATAATGAATGATAGTTTCATTCTATTTAATATGAATAATAGTTGGAAGTGATTGAATTGTTGGTAAGATATAATTCTGAGATCATTTCATGAGTTGTTGTAAATGTTGCAATAAAAATATAATATGCATGAATACTAACAACTTGCTTAGTTAAATGATAGTTGAGAAAAATTGCAGGAAGAATAGCCTTGGATGTGGAAATGATGTAAACATGCAAGGAAGACCGACACCTGTTGTTGAAGAATCCAAACATTATGAGAGGGAATCTCATACTTGGGAAATTTGATTTTTCCTATATAAAATAGATTTGGAAATGAATAAGTGGAATTGTTATGATAATATCTCATGAAGATTGTATGTGTGTGATACAAATGAAATGATGGTTATTGAAGTTGGAAGCTCTAGAAGGCAGACAGTAATAACCATGGAACCCTATGCTTTCCACAAGTTAATGGCTACATACCACTAGTGGATGTTTGGTAATAGTTTGGCGCTCTCTTTGCACGAGAACACCTTGGCAATTGATGCATCTCTTGACGGATTGTGTAGCAAAGAAGGGATACTTGAGCCTGGAGGGTGAGTATAGCAATGAAGAGACAACTTAATAATGCATATGGCATGGTGGTTGGAATCATGAGGGTGTGTCTTAAAGGACAGAGAGTTTAATTCTTCCCTATGGCAGCTTTGTGAAGTACAAGATAACCATACAGATAAGTATTGATTTATGATTGCAAACTTAATTTACATGTTTATATTTTGGGGCTGAGAACTCTCGTGAATAAGATAATTGTTATATGATAATAGTTATAACATGTATATTTTCTTGATGGCTTATATTGGAATAGTTGAAGAATGGAACCATAAATTGAGTGTGAAGAAAGAAGAGCACTAGGAAGCAACAAAACTCAAGAACAAAGGCATGGAATAAGTAAAGTCTAGTGGACTTATTACAGCTCGGAAGAAGCAAAGTGGAGATGAAGGATGCAATGCAAGAAGAACATTTTCAACTATTTGAAAGTTTGGAGATTCTATTATCACAAGTGGAGTTCCTAGATAAACAACTCTGAGACTTCATGTCTGACCTTACGTTGGGGCCCTAGAGGGAAGTTGTACAACTTGAGAAACTACATTGCAAAGAAGAGGGTGCACTTCCTTCAGTTGTGCAAATTGAGGGGAATGAGAGCCTATTGGTTGGAATTGATGTGGGAATTGACAAATTGTGAAATGTGTTGCAGCTCGAG
>ML788667.1:213198-238513 GCA_009831015.1 Picea engelmannii
AGAGAACATGTATTGATTAATGTGGTCGAGGGTTGAGCTATGTAAAAATGTACAATGAAATCATTAATAAAAATAAATCACTGGATGCGATACGAGAGGGACGATAGCGATGGGAGGCTATGATTCCACAAGAGAGAGGGCTAAAGGGAGTCCAAAGGATTCCTCATTTCTATTAATCCAATACATTTCATATTAATGTTTATCTCCATAGAATTATCAATGAAAACATTGAATACATGTAAGAGTGGGTGGGAAAAGTCTTCTCACTAATTTATGACAACATGGGCTTAGTACAACTACTTTTTGGAAAATGTGAGAATCAAACTTACATGAGAATAAAAGGAAATTGGAGTGGCTTTTTGGAACTATTTTTACATATTGTTTTTTAGCAACAAGAGGGGAGCTTGGTGTTGGGAAAGAGCCTCATCCATGTTGTGTTTGAGAACACCTAAGTTGTATGATTTTTATGCCAAGATCTAAGTTGTATGCATGTAAATGCATTTCATGTTCAGTAAATGGCTCAAGAGCCTTGAAATGTTTGTTGTGAACACTCTAAAGTAGCAACTCCAATATTATGTATGCTTTACACAAAAATCAGCATTTAAATTTAAGAAATTGTTATTATATATATATATATATATATATATATTTGGAAATGCAAATTCCGACTTTTACATCATTGATTCTTTAACAAACAACTCACTCCACGGATTGCTCAACGTACATCCATCAATCATCAACGAATAGTTCACAATTGCCTCGAAAATCTACTTGAAATCTCCTCATCAACGTTTTTCTCAACAAACATGCCCTTCATTCGGATTATTTAGGTGCGGTTATGACAAGTTCTTGATGTATGATAAGGTGGTACTTATAAATTCTGAACAAATAAAAGATATGACTGATTCTCTTCAAAACATCAAGTATTAGTTTTTACCGTCAAATACATGCCATGCATATAAAACAAATTTATATACAAATTTTTAAAAAGTTTTTTTTTTATTTTCTTTGAGTGGCGTGGCTTTATATGAATTTATGTAAGATGTAAAAGAAAAAAAAGCATATTTTTAAAAGAATCTTGCTTTTGGAGTGAGAAGGAGATTTAATTGAATATCTTTATGCGATGAGAAGGATAAGAAGTATTTTTTGAAGGGAGAAGTAATGTTTATTTTAAAGGGGGATTATTCATGTAATTGAAGGCTTTAGTTTTAGGGGGTATATTTATTGTTGATAAAGATTAGAAATTTTGTAAATTGGTTAAATTTTGAAAGGTTTGATTTCTAAACTCAATTGTAATTTTGAAGTTCGGAAGTTGAAAAGAGTTCAGTACAACATTTTCTCCAAAAAAAAATTAATGAGATTTTTAGAGGGTCAAGACCAAGCTCCTAAAAGATACTCTTTTTGTGTGGAATGTGAAAATGATTTTTGGTGTTTTTTATGTCAATTTCATGGTGTGAATCACTTGCAAATTTCAAAGCAATTTACTCTTAGTGAAAATGTCAAAGTTAATTAATTCGTTCACTCAGATAAATTGGATGGCCCCAATAATTACAAATCTTGGAAATGCCACATGCAAAACACATTAATATATAATGAACTATGGCATGATATTTGTGATGGTGACACTCCTCCAACAAAGCCCACTTATGTTTCTCTTTTAGCTAAATGGAAATTAAAAGATGAGAAAACTCTTGCTTTGTTTCGATCTTTTGTAGCTGAACATTTGTTTGTCCATATTGAAAATTCTACTTTTGCTTGGTCTGCTTGGAATCCATTTCGCAAGTTTTTTGATACTTCTCCTAAATTTCAAAGAGTTGATTTACAAATGAGGTTGCTTAGACAAGAATTAGTTAATGGCGATGATGTGTTAGAATATATTTCAAGAATAAAAAACATACATCTAGACATCATCAAAGGTGACTTTCCTAAACTTAAAGACAATTTTTTTATCTCTATATTAATAAATGACTTACCTTCATCTTATAAGCACTTTATTGAAACTTTGCAAATCACTGATAAATTATCAACTGCAAATTTTGATTCACTCGGTGAACTATTAGTTCAACATAATAAGTCATTTGGTAAACAAAAACAATCTGGTGATGATCTTCCCTTCACTAGTTCAAACATAGTTGAAAGTTCAAAAGGAAGAGGAAATTCGATCAATAATAGAGGACGAGGAAATCAAAATCAATCTTCTTATACAAGATGTGACCGTGAGCGCAGTAAAGGAAGAGGAAGCAACAATTTTCAACATGGATCAAGCAATTTTAGAAGAAGTCAATCAGAAAGACCTCCAAATCATAATTATCAATCTAAAAGAAGCAAAGATATGAGTCATAATAATAAAAATAATCTAATTTTAAGGTCACAGCCAAGTCATACACCAAATTGGTGTATGAGACCCCCTTGTTTGTGGGACAAGGGACCCCCTCTGCACAACAATTTCACTGCTAAAGTCTACAGAGGTATGCATACCCTACGCCCTATGAAATTGAGCTTTTGACGTCT
The DNA here is from genome assembly GCA_009831015.1 of Picea engelmannii. Lineage (NCBI taxonomy): Eukaryota > Viridiplantae > Streptophyta > Pinopsida > Pinales > Pinaceae > Picea > Picea engelmannii. The sequence continues at coordinate 215,710 of ML788667.1, forward strand.
TAGGAGGAAACACGTGTTCTTAACCATTAGGCCCACTCAATTACTTGCAAAAGATGTAATTGAGTTGGTCATTATGCAAAAAATTGTAGAACTCCAAATGATAAGCTACCTAAGTTCAAGCAACATTCAACTTTAGCACAGTGTATTAATGTCGACGATCAAGATGAAGATCAAAGTGATTTTCATTTTATATTCACCACACTTCAACAATCGGAATCAAGAGCAATAATGGCTTCCAACTACTATTTTCGGAGTGAGTTTGAGGATGCCTAGTTATTGGATACAAGAGCCACTGGGCGCATGAATTTCAGAAGAGATTTATTTTGGTTCTTTCATGAATGTAAACTGAATTCAATTATTTTGACTGGTGATTCAACGCATACACCTCAAGGAAAAGGTCTTGTGAACGTTTTTCTTCTTGGAATTGGAGAGAATTATTTCAAATGTTTGGTATGTACCAACATTTAAAAAGAGTTTGATGTCCTTAGTAATGATCCAATAAGCAAGGTATCAAATGATTATGGAAGATGGGTTGGTTAAAATCAACTCAATAAAACAAAATTTCAAAACAATCATGACAGGATATGAAGATGGTAAGTTTATCAAAATGAAAGGGAAAGTCATTCCTCGAAAGCAAGATTTTGTAGCAACAGTCGATTCAAAAAATTCACCGATAAGGTTATGGCATGTTCATTTTGGACATTTAAATTTTGATAGTCTTTCACAATTCCAAAAACAGGGAATGGTTAAAGGGCTACCCACCTTTAAGAAGGAAAATGCAAGATGTGAAGCTTGCATTTAGGAAAAACAAAATCAAGAAGCAATCTCTACTAGATCATGGCGAGCAAACAAATGTTTGTAACTCATCCACAGTGACATTTGTGTACCTCTAGGGACTTCTCTTGGAGGATGTAAATATTTTTTATTTTTCATTAATAATTTCAATCGAATGACTTGGGTGTATTTCTTGAAGGAAAAGTTCGAGGCATTTGAAAAGTTAAAAGTTGTTCGTTGTCTGATTGAAAAAGAAACAAAGGAAAATATCGGTACTTTGAGGACAGATAATGGATGGGAATTTACTTCAAATGAATTCCCAAATTATTGCAAAGATAAAGAAAGTTCACAAATGCACTCCACCGTAGAATGGAGTGATGGAAAGAATGACGATGGGTTTGGCAAGATCAATGTTGAAATTCAAACGTTTCCTCCTACTAGGCCAAAGCAATTCACACTGCATTTTACTTAAAAAATAGATCTCCCACTACTTCTTTGGATGTCACCACACCATATGAAGCTTGGTATGATTTCAAACCAAAAATCAAACATCTTTTGAGTCTTTGGTTTAGTTTGTTATGCTTTAGTTCTTAAGAAAAAAAAAAAACTAAGTTAGAATCTCGAAGTATGAAGTGTACTTTCATTGGACAATCTGATGAAAAAAGAGTATAGGTTGCTCTCAGATAGTAAATTCATTGTCATTAGAGATGTCATTTTTGACGACGCTGAAAGTAAAAGTTTAGAGTAGAAAAACACTAAGGGTTAAGGTAAGTTGAAAAAAGAAACCAAGGCAATCATTTTGGTTTGAAAAAGACTTTGTTTCTTCATAAGGAATGCCTTCATCAAAAAGTTTGTCTGATTCTTTCGATAATGAAACTACAAAGGATTTTTTTTATAATGAAACTACAAAGGATTTTTTCGATAATGAAACTTCAAAAGATTCTTCTCCAACTCAAGATACTTCAGAGAAAAGAAGAGTCTCAATTTATGAAAATCCTCTTTTTGATAATAATAATAATGATGATGATTCAGATCCACATTCCACTCAATATCAAAGGCCAAAATGGGTTCAACAACTTATCGAAGATGTTCATCCAAATGAAATGAACAAAACATGAACTAGGAGTTCCTTAAGATCAAAAGCTAAATTTGCATTGTTAACTCATACTTCCACTAAACCTGCTACTTTTATTGAAGCATACAAACATAAACAATGGTAGGACGCAGTGATTAATGAATATGATTCAATACTTGCAAATGGGACTTGGAACTTAGTTGATTGTCCACATGATGTTAAACCCATATGTTGCAAATGGGTTTATCGAATAAAGTACAAAGCAAGAATCATGGCTAAGGTTTTTTCTCAACGTAAAAGGATTGATTATGATGAAACTTTTGCTCCAACAATGAAATGGATCACAATCAAAATGATTATCAATTTGGTTGCTCAAAATGGTTGAAATTACATCAAATGGATGTCAAAAGTGTCTTCCTAAATGGTGATCTCAAAGAAGAGGTATTCATGACTCAACCACAAGGGTTTAAAGTTAAAGGACAGAAACACAAAATCTGAAAATTAATGAAGGATTTATATGGCTTGAAACAAGATCCTTGAACTTGATATTCAAAAATAGATGAATACCTACGAAATGTAGGTTTTCAAAGAAGTGAATAAGATGATATTTTGTATTTTCGAATGCAAAATAAGCACTTGGTGATACTTGTACTATATATTAATGACTTAATCATTATTGGAAATAATGAAGTTTATATAAAACAAGTTAAGAAAGAACTTCAAGCAATCTTCAAAATCACAGATGTGAGGCCAATTCATTATTATCTTGGAATTGAACTCAACATAATAATCAAATCTTCCTTAGTCAAAATAAGTATGCCACTAAATTGTTACAAAAAAATTATTTTTGTTAGGCCATTTTAAATCCGTTTTTGGCATGTTGGGTTCATTACAAGTGGTATCAATGCTATTTTGCAATGATGTTTCCAAACTGGTGGTCTGGATCCATTACAAGTGGTATTATAGTTGTTTTGCGGTGATGTGGCCAAACTAAAGGTCTTGGTCCATTACACATTTGACATCACTAAAAATTAATATGTAGAACAAAAACATAATTATGTCTTCCACTTTACAAATCATTGATGGAAGAGCCTCAAATTTGCAAATAAATATCTTGAGTCCAATGTTAATTTCTAGACTTGTATCTTTCCAAACACATCTTCCTCAAATGCAGTGCCACCCACAAGCTTGCAAATAAATATCTTTAGCCCAATGTTAATTTCTAGACTTGTAACTTTCAAAACACATCTTCCTCAAATGCAGTGCCACCCACAAGCATTAGTCATTAGAATATAAATAATACAAATCAAATGACTTATATATTGTAACAGTGCACTTGGAGAAATAGCTCTATGGAAGCATTTTTCCTTCCAATGATACACACTAGTTCGTGTAGGTGCCACCCCCATGCTAGGAAATGAAGCAACAAGAATGAATTTACTAGTTATGGCTCTAGTTTTCCTCACTCGACTCATTATCTAAATATCTCAACCAAATTCTTTTATAGCAATACCATTCATCAAACCTCTTCCCTCTCAATGTTGCACAACACAAAGAATGGGATCCCCTTCTCTGGTAAATAGGTCCTCAATGTATCTCCCTTATTTGCAATGGCTCCAACAAAAGGAACATGAACACTATTTGGGAGATTAACAAGCCATATAAATCTAAAGTTAAATCGTTCTAGGAAATCACTAAGATGGGAACACATCACTTTAAAACCTTACTCAAAGACCCAAATTTAACTAATATTGGTCAAATAATGAAAATCGTCAAATGATTTCCAATGCTTCTTGATGATAATATGAACACAAACTTAGAAGAATAAGTGACATAAAAAGAAGTTAGATCAATTTTAAATTCTTTCAAAAGAGCTAAAAGCCCTGGACCTGATGGGTGGACAGTTTAATTCTATTTAGGTTTCTTTGCCCGTGTAAGAGATGATATTCTAAAATTGGTACAAGAGTCTAGAGCCTCAAGGAAGATGTTAAGTGCAATCAACTCAACCCTTATTACTCTTATTCTAAAGAGCCAAGGCCCTTTCGCCAAGGCCCTTTCTTCGATGAATTCAAGCCCATATCATTATGTACCCTGATCTATAAACCTATTTCTAAAATTATTGTAAAAACACTTAAAGGGATCATGTCAAGTGTAATTTATGAAGAACAATATGAGTTCTTATTTAATAGGCAAATCCATGACACTATGGGTTCGGCCCAAGAAGCCCTGCACTCAATTAAAGCCAAGAAATGTATTGTTATTGTGATGAAGTTGGATCTTGCAAAAAGCTTATAACATAGTGAATTGGTTATACCTCTCATTATCATTTCCCTAGTTAGGTATGAATCTACAGACGTAGATTGGATTATGGGGTATGATTCATCAACATCTTTTGCAGTGCTAATAAATCATTCACTGCCTGCTTTCTTTAATGCTTCTTGAGGTCTACAACAAGTATGCCCTTTATCTTCCTTTCTCTTTTTACTAGTCGTTGAAGGTTCAAGTATGCTGTTTAAATATGCAAGAAAAAGAGGGTTACTAAAAAGGATACAAATTTATAAGTTTGTGGTCATTTCATACTTTTTTTGGGTTGATAATATAATGATTTTTGGACATGGTTCTGCAAGGGAGATTAGAAATATAAAGGAGATTCTAAAAAATTATAGCAAGTATGGAAATTAATGAGGAAGTCGTTAAAATTGTTCAATGCTATGGTTGAAAAAGAAAAAATCCAAATTGCTAAAAAAAATTCTTATGATCTCCTTGGACTTGGATCAAGGTATTAAGAACTTAGGCTTTAGTTTAAAGCCTAGTGATTATAAATACAAGGATTAGATATTGTTGTACAACAAAATAGATGCTCAAATATCTATTTGGTATAATATGCAGTTCTTACGAGGATGTAGGTTAGTTTTGTCAACGTTGTTCTAGTGAGTATTCTGATGTATTGAATTTCCATTGCTCACACATACCAAAAGGTATCCTTAATAAAATCAAAAAAAAAAAAAATGTCTAATTTCCTTTGGACAGGGAAGAGAAAGAAGAAAGAAATACTTTTAGTAAAGTAAAAAAAATAGCAAATATAAAGGAAGCAAAAGAATGAGAATTAAAGAATATCCATTACTTCAGTGTAGCTCCAGTTGCAAAAAATCTATGGAAGCGAGCCTGCAATGAGGGTCTTTGGGGAAAAGTAAGGAAATCAAAATATTTGGAAAGGATATCCATAGAAAAATGAGAAAAACCTCTAAAGTGGGTTCTATAGTTTGTAAGGCTCTAGTCGAGGCTTTCCCTCTTATTCGTAAATGGGCAGATTGGAAGATTGGTTGAGGCAACAGACTAAGAATAAAGACCCTTGAATTGGGTGCAAGGGAATTTTACAAATTGTCAAAGCCTTAGTAAGAGATATTTTTAATGGGGATATTCTCTCTAGAGGAATGCAACTACATTTGATGGAAGGAATGTTTGGTCTCGGGTGAAAATGGCGGACGACTTGAAATTGCGGAGGTTAAAAGCATAACAGTGGAAAGAATTTGTTAAAGGTCTAGATTCCAGTGAATAAAAACTATCTAATCAAAAGGATTTAGTAAAGTGGTCTAAAAATAAAGAGCAAGAAGAATACACTGCTAAATTGGGATATACATCAAAGATGAAAGAAGTAATGGTTGGGGAAAGAATCGGGTTGTGGCAAATAGTTTAGAAGGTAACAAGTCATTTAAAAGCAAAAATCTTTCTTTGACTTGCCCTAGATAACAAAATATCAACTTATGAAAATAACCAAAAGAGAAACAAGCAAGGTCCTAGGAGATGCATCCTTTTCCAGAGTTGTGAAGAATCACTTGATCACTTGCTTGTTGGATGTACTATTGCTAAAGCAATTTTGAATGAAACCCTTCAGATTTCAAATGTCAAGAAAAAATGACTCTGATGTTGATTGTTTTCAATCTTGGATAATTGACGAGACCAAAAGAGCCCTCAACACTGTTAAATTATGAGCTTGATTTCTTATTTGGATTATTTCTTTAAATTCTTCAACACTTTGATTCCAGCTTAATACATTTCAACAATATAGAATCATAATTGAATAGCAATAACCATGTAGATACATAAGCATGAACATCAACAACACATATACCCTGGGGAAACCCTGTACTCGGAGAAAAACACCAGCAAACGATCTTCATTTATTGCATTAATAATGTATGATCACTTACAAATATCCACCATGAAAAATCTGCTCTTAAATGAGCTTGCCAAGATGACTTAGACTAGACAGTAAGACCTTGTAGAAGTAGAGAGACTTGGTTAATATAATCTCTTGTTATTGACCAGCACTGTGGAAGATACCATGCTCTGCCTAGGTGTTGGTTTACTGTCCTTTACAGGACTAATATACAGCCTCACTTAACAGGGATATACGCAGTCTTTCTTGACTGATATGTTGCCATTTTTCTTGACTGATATGTTGCCTTTCTTTTACTGTTATGTTGTCCTTTCCTTGACTGTTATGTTGTCATTTCTTTCACTAATATGTTGTTCTTTTTTAACAGGGATATACATTGCTTTTCTAACTGATATATGTTTCCTGCTAATTGATATGCGTGCAGCCAGCTAGCTTTGTCTCCCTCACATTGTATAACACACTTGTTTCTCACCCACACGCTCCAAAACCTTGTGTCTAGAATGAGGGTCCACCTCTTCATATAAAGGCATGGAGAGGTGAAGGAGGAAGGCTCGAATTAGGAGCTTGAAGGTATGCTTTCCTAACTCAACTTTACACTTCAGAAAATAGACCTTGGACATGAGTTTGAAAATAGAACTTGACTTGACAATGCATGTGAACTAACTCAGCATGCACATGCCATGCATGCATGCAACATGCGAAAAACTTGACAACTTTGACTTTGACCTAGACATGCAACTTTGACTTTTTACGACTTATTTTTACAACTCGACTCTTTACAACATGAGTTTAACAACTCATTCAAATTGACTCTTATCATGGAAATTCAAATTTATCTTCATGGTGGATAATGTTACACATGCCAACGCACTAGATCAATACATTTACATCATTTGCAATATCAAGAAAATTGTTTGTTTCGAGCTCATAGGAATTTTACGTTCAACATAACTTTTGCTAGATGGCTTACAAATGTCCACTTACAAATTGACTTATAATCACTTACAAATATCCACCATGAAAAATCTGCTCTTAAATGAGCTTGCCAAGATGACTTAGACCATACTGTAAGACCTTGTAGAAGTAGAGAGACTTGGTTGATATAATCTCTTGTTATTGACCAGCACTGTGGAAGATACCATGCGTTGCCTGGGTGCTACTTTGTTGTCCTTTATAGGACTGATATACAGCCTCACCTAACAGGGATATACGCAGTCTTTCTTGACTGATATGTTGCCCTTTGTCTTGACTGATATGCTGCCCTTTTCTTTGATTGATATCTTATCTTACTTTTATTGTTATGTTGTCCTTTCCTTGACTGTTATGTTGTCCTTTCTTTGACTGATATGTTGTTCTTTCTTAACAGAAATATACGTTCCCTTTCTAACTGATATATGTTGCCTGCTCACTGATATATGTGCAGCCAGCTAGCTTTGCCTCCCTCACATTGTATAACACACTTGTTGCTCACCCACACGCTCCAAAACCTTGTGTCTAGAATGAGGGTCGACCTCTTCATATAAAGGCATGGAGAGGTGAAGGAGGAAGGCTCGAATTAGGAGCTTGAAGGTATGCTTTCCTAACTCGAATTTACACTTCAGAAAATAGACCTTGGACATGAGTTTGAAAATAGAACTTCACTTGAGACTTCAGTTACAACTCGCCCTTGACTTGACAATGCATGTGAACTAACTCAGCATGCACATGTCATGCATGCATGCAATATGCAACTAGTCATGCATGCAATATGCAACTAGACATGCATGCAACATGCAACATGTAGCATGTAGCATGCGACATGCGACAAACTTGACAACTTTGACTTTGACCTAGACATGCAACTTTGACTTTTTACAACTTGACTCTTTACAACATGAGTGTAACAAGTCATTCAAATCGACTCTTATCATGGAAATTCAAATTTCTCTTCATGGCGGATAATGTTACACGTGCCAACACACTAGATCAATACATTTACATCATTTGCAATATCAAGAAAATCATTTGTTTCGAGCTCATAGGAATTTTACGTTCAACCTAACTTTTGCTAGATGCCTTGACTTTTGCTCATGGCTCACAAGGCTTGACTAGGCTCACAAAGGTTGTACGTTCCCCCTGACTTTTTCACTAGATTGTCTATGCTCACAAAGGTTATACTTTCCCCCTGACTTTTGCACTAGACCGTCTATGCTCATAGAGGTTGTACGTTCCCCCTGACTTTTGCATTAGACTTACATAGCATCTCGTTCATCTTAACTTTTGGTTTGACTCACAGAAGTTGTACGTTCCCCTTAGCTTTTGTCAATACCTCACAAGACTGGTTGATTCTCCAAATCTCCCTAGCTAGCCTCAGGGTGGCCCATATGGCCTCTCATTAGAGAATGACTGTCGATGTTGCCAAATTTAAAACTCCCTCTCAGGGAGGGAGTCATTCTCAGCCACACCAAGCTTGCCTCTCGGCTACACAAACTGTCTCAATGGCAAAGGCTTGGTCAGGATATCAGCGACCTTCTCGCTCGTGGCTATGTACTGTAGCTTTACAGTTTTTCCCTGAACCAAGTCTCGAATGTAGTGGTACTTCATGTCAATATGTTTTGACCTATCATGAAATATCGGGTTCTCTGTCAGTTTTATGCATCTTTTATTATCACATTGAACCATCGTTGTCTCGAGCTTGTCACCAAACAACCCAGAAACCAATTTTTTGAGCCATATTGCTTCCTTGCTAGCATTACTTGTTGTGATGTACTCATTCTCTGTTGTACTCTATGCAATGGACCCATGTTTCCTGCTTGACCAAGAGATCATAGAGAATCCTAAACCGAAGCAGTATCTAGAAGTACTTTTCCAGTCCACTGGGCTTCTTGCCCAGTCAGCGTCTGCATACCCATGCAAAAATAGACCACCACTGGATGTATATCTCAGACCATAGGTAATGGTCCCTCTGAGATATCTCAAGATGTGCTTTGCTGCCACCCAGTGTCTCTGTCACGGTTCAGTCATGAACTAACTCGTTGCAAGCACTGCATAGCATATATCTGGCTTGGTGTGGATCATGTACATCAATGATCCAATCAGCTGCCTATACATGGTGGGATCCACCAAATCTGAACCTGAATCAGAATCATGCAACTTCCTTAGGTTGGTAACCATCGGAGTAGACATGGATTTTCAATCCATCATACAAAACCTCTTTAATACATCCATTATGTATTTTCCTTGTGCCAGAAATATTTTGCCCTGTCTTTGCCACACTTCCAATCCTAGGAAGTAATGCATCAAGCCTAAGTTTTTCATCTTGAATTATGAGATTATCTCCCTCTTACACCAGGGTATTAGCCCTTCATCCCTTGTTAGAAATAGATTATCAACATACAGGATTAATATAATAGGTTGGTTCCCTCTTACCTTGAAGTACAGATTTGCATCAGCATCACTTTTCTGAAAGCCATCAATCTTGTCATACCAAACTCTGGGAGCCTGCTTAAGACCATACAAGGCCTTCCTTAGCTTGCATACATGAGTGGCTTTGTTATGCAGTACAAAACCATCTAGTTGTTCCACAAAGACTTCATGTTCAATCTTTCCATTCAAGAATGATGTTTTTACATCCATCTGATGTAGCTTCCAACCAAGAACTGAAGCTAATGCAATAATCGCTCGAATGGAGGTATACTTGGCTACCAGGGTAAAAATCTCCTCGTAGTCAATTCCTTCTTTCTGAGTGAAGCCTCTGGCTACAAATCTTCCTTTGAACTTTTCCACACTCCCATCAGCTGCATGTTTGATCATATAGATCCATTTGGAAAAGACCACTGATTTGCCCTTTGGCCTCTGCACAATGTCCCAGACATTGTTCTTTAGAATAGACTTGTATTCCTCAAGCATGGCATCCTTCCATACTTGTAATTTATCTGCTTCTTCAAATGAAGAAGGTTCGGCATCATTGATGTTGCTCATCAGTGCAACATAGCCTCCAAACATGTGAGGCCTCTTACTTTCCCTGAAAGTTCCTTTGGGAGCAGCAATCTTTTATGCTTCCTTCATTGTTTCTTTAAGCCACCCTAGCTTCCTTTTGGCTAGAGGTTCTTCAAGATTTATTTTTAACTCTTCAGCGGGTCCTAGGGGCTCATCACTTGGCCCTTCATGAGGTTCCTCCCTCTGATCATCCAACTCTTCATTTTCAAAAGAGGGTGAAGTTGGTTGAACTGTTTTTTATTCCTGCTGAAGCTCTATGGATTTCTTGAATGTGACTTCCTTAGTAAAGTCACATCTTTGCTTACCTCTATCTACCTCTGACCTGGTACATATATCTTGTAAGCTTTGGAGATCTCCAAAAAAACTCCTTTCTTGACCGAGGGTTCCATCTTTGTCCTCTTTTCCTTATGAACATGAATATACATTGGACACCCAAATATCTTTAGATGTCCTACTTCAGGGTTGGTTCATGAGAAGACATCTTCAGGAGTCTTGTCCTTCAAGATAGCATGAGGACACTTGTTTTGAATATACACGGCAGTGGAGGTAGCTTTTGCCCATAAGGAATTTGGCAGATCCTAGTCAAACATCATAGCTTTCACTGCCTCACAAATTGTCATGTTTTTCCTCTCAGCAACTCCATTTTGTTGAGGGTTATATGGCACAGCCCATTGTCTCTTGATTCCTGCATCCTTGCAGAAATCCTGAAACGGAAGAGATTCAAACTCTCCTCCATTGTTTTTTTTAAGGGTTCTGATGTGTTTCCTTATCTGTTTTTCAATAAAGGCTTTATACTCTTTGAATTTATCAAATATGTCACTTTTAGCTTTAAGGAAATATATCTAACATTTTCTTGAGTAATCATCAATAAAAATGACACAATACAAACAACCACTAAGTGAGGGAGATGACATGGGACCACATACATCAGAATGAACCAGATCTAAGATGCTTTGAGCTCTTATGTCACTATTAGGAAATGATTTATTTATATTTTTACCTAGCATGCATCATTTATAAATTTCATTTTTACTAAGAAAAATAGAGGGCATGCCACATACCATGTTTTGCAGATCTGGAAGTGCTTTGAAATAAAGATGTCCAAGTCTTTTGTGCCACGACTCGCTGGAGCTAGTCGCATCATGAGCCAATGTCTGAATTGATTGTCCTATCACGACGTACAGTCCACCTATGCGAGACCCAATGGGTTCTGTTGTACTCAATTAGCTACCTTTAACCCACAGTAGTGTCTTCTTGTCCTTGAAGATCACCCAATATCCATTGTCCTCAAGGGTTGCAACTGACAGAAATTTATTCTTGAGCCCTGGAACATATAATACTTCATCAACATGAAGCCTAGCCCTAGATTCCAATCTGAAAGAGATAGAGTCTACTCCCTCTATCTTGTAACATTTGTCATCCCCAAGGTCAATCTGCTCTGCAAAATATTTTGTCTTGAAATCTGAAAGGATCTCCTTATACCCTGTCATGTGCTTTGATGCACCACTGTCTACTAACCAAGTTTTCGACCCCGTGAAAACCGAACTGGATAAGGCAGAATCCAGGTAATATTATTTTCTAGTTTCTTTTTTTTTATGACTTTTTTGTTTTCGTTTGGTTTCATCATCCTCAGCAATTGAGGCATGATGTTTCCCTTTCCTTGGATTTGTCTTCCTATACCAACAGTCTCTAGCAAAATGACCCAACTTATTGCAACTAAAGCATTTAATCTTAGATGTATCAATATTTTTTTCCTTTAAACATACATTTGGTGTTTGACTTCTTCTGAGAGCTTTTCTGGAAAGTGACCTTCTTTGCCTTGAATCTTGATGTTAACATTAAATGTTTTTCTTTGGTTGATTCGCTCCTGGTAGCAGTGCGACTCTCCTCTTGGAGGCAATCATGTTATAACCTCTCAAATGTGGGTTGAATCTCTCTCACACTTACACTGGATAAGAAGGTCTCCCATGAAAAAGAAAGACCATCAAATATGGTCTGCATTAAGTCATCATCGTCCACTATGACACCTGTGACCAAAAGTTAATCTTTGATCTGAGCTATTCTGGAACAGAGAGATGCTACTGATTCATCTTTCATCATCTCCAAATACTTAAGCTTGTATTTAAGTGTCATCTTCTTACTTGAACTCTATTTCTCATACAAATTCACCAAGGCATCCATACAGTCCTTGGCAGTGATTAACGAAATCATCGTTGGCATTATACTATCTTTGACTGAGTCAAAGATGATTAGTTTGGCATTTGTTTGACTCTTCTTGAACGTCGTTCTTCCGACATTAGTGGTGGGTTCATCCACCACTGTGGTCACACACTGCTCAAGATCATGCTCCTGCAATATATTTGTTGTCTAGAGCTTCCACACATTGAAGTTGAAAGCTCCTTCGAGCCTATCCTCGACGTTGACTGAAATGGAGGATGCCATGGACCTCACACTGGAAACTTGATCAAACTCGCTTGGATCTGTGTGTATCTGCTGCTGCATTTCAACAAGTTGATTCACACCCTAAGTTCTGATACCATGTTTAATTATGAACTTGATTTCTTATGCGGATTATTTATTTAAATTCTTCAACACTTTGATTCCAGCGTAATACATTTCAACGATATAGAATCATAATTGAATAGCGATAACCATGTAGATACATAAGCATGCACATCAACAACCATATACCCTGGGGAAACCCTATACAAGGAGACAAACCCCAGTGAACAATTTTTCTTTATTGCATTAATAATGTATGATCACTTACAAATATTCACCATAAAAAAATTGTTCTTAAATAACCTTGCCAAGACAACTTAGACCAGACTGTAAGACCTTGTAGAAGTAGAGAGACTTGGCTGATATAATCTCTTGTTATTGACCAACACTGTGGAAGATACCATGCTCTGCCTAGGTGTTGGTTTGTTGTCCTTTACAGGACTGATATACAGCCTCACTTAATAGGGATATACGCAGTCTTTCTTGACTGATATGTTGTCATTTTTCTTAACTGATATGTTGTCTTTTTTTTACTATTATGTTGTATTTTCCTTGACTGTTATGTTGTCATTTCTTTCACTGATATGTTGGTTTTTTTTAACAGGGATATACGTTGCCTTTCTAACTGATATACGTTGTCTGCTAATTGATATACGTGCAGCCCGCTAGCTTTGTCTCCCTCACACTGTATAACACACTTCTTGTTCACCCACACGCTCCAAAACCTTGTGTCTAGAATGAGGAAAACCTTGTGTCTAGAATGAGGGTCGACCTCTTCATATAAAGGCATGGAGAGGTGAAGGAGAAAGGCTCGAATTAGGAGCTTGAAGGCATCCTTTCCTAACTCGACTTTACACTTCAGAAATTAGACCTTGGACATGAGTTCGAAAATAAAACTTGACTTGAGACTTTAGTTACAACTCGCCCTTGACTTGACAATGCATGTGAATTAACTCAGCATGCACATGTCATGCATGTAACATGCAACTAGACATGCATGCAACATGCGACAAACTTGACAACTTTGACTTTGACCTAGACATGCAACTTTGACTTTTTACAACTTGACTCTTTACAACATGAGTTTAACAACTCATTCAAATCAACTCTTATCATGGCAATTCAAATTTCTCTTCATGGTGGATAATGTTACACGTGCCGACGCACTAGTTGAATACATTTACATCATTTGCCATCTCAGGAAAATCGTTTGTTTCTAGCTCATAGGAATTTTACATTCAACCTAACTTTTGATAGATGCTTTGACTTTTGCTCATGGCTCACAAGGCTTGACTAGGCTCACATAGGTTGTACGTTCCCCCCCGACTTTTGCACTAAATTGTCTATGCTCACAAAGGTTGTATGTTCCCCCTGACTTTTGCATTAGATTTACATAGCATATCGTTCGTCCTAACTTTTGGTTTCACTCACAGAGATTGTGCGTTCCCCCTAGCTTTTGTCAATACCTCACAAGACTAGTTGATTAACCAAATCTCCCTAGCTAGCCTCAGGGTGGCCCATATGGCCTCTCATTGGAGAATGATTGTCGATGCTGCCAAATTTAACATGCTCTACCTAGTTATGTGGGCTAGGGCATTTGGTTGTCCAGAGACAAGATGATATTTCAAGGTTTGGAGATCAACCCTGCCCAGGGTGCCCATAAAATCAGGTCTGCATATGAAGTTGGGATTCTACAAAAGATTCCAAAATACTAAAGGAACCTGTAATTGCCTTTGATAAACCATGAGGCTATTTTATTGGAACCTGCCAAGGTGATCCAAGGGTTATGTGGGGCCAGTGTCACTTTTTCTTGATCAATCATATCATTTTCCACTGATGTTAGCAGCAGGGCAAGGTACAAATAATCATGTTGAGATTATAGCTATGTTACTCCTTTTGAAGACAGCAGAAGAAAAGGGTTTAAAACAATTGCAGGTCTTCGAAGATCCAAGTTAATGGTGGGTTGGGCAAACAACCAATGCAGATTACAGAATTTGATGTTAGAACCAATTATGAACCAAATTCTGGAGGTAAAAGGGAGCTTTGAAGATCTTTCCTTTGTTCATGTCTATAGAGTTCAATGTCACTGTTGATTAATTATCAAGGATGCAGTTTCTGAGTTTGAGTTCAAAAGGAGGGGCTCAAATATCATTTTCTGAAAAAAACACTGTTCTAATTCGGGGTTTTTCTACTTCACTTCTATGTTCTTATGATATAGTTCCCAGTGTGAAGCCTTCGCACTGACAGTAAGATGAAAAGATCCCTTTTTTGAAAGCTACCATTAAGGAGCCTTGGAAGACTATAATAACTAGAAATAGGATAGATACAGTTTTTGACGTATGATAGTTCTTTCCACTGATATATTTTGAGTCTAAAAGCACAGACATGGTGTATACTCTGATTTAAAACTTGATATATCGAATATAAAGTTTTTTTTCATGGGAACAAAAAGATCTAGTAGATAATAATTTAATAAATAACACACAACCTCCTATAAGAAAGAAATAGCTCCTATCATGTTCCTAAAATAACTGAAGACAAAATTTAGAACAAGTACACAAAATTATGATATATCATAATGATATAACGATATATTACAAAAAAGGTCATGACCATTACAATCTGGAAGAGAATCAGTGTCTACAAGAGGAAATGGAAATAACAGAAAAACACTTGGCTTGGGAAGAGCACAGATTCTGCCAGCATTTTTCCCATTTTTAATAACAATTTAATTACGTCTGAAAATAATGGATTATCAAAATTCCATCCTCCCAAACAAACATTTATAAATAATCAACTACAATGAAGCAGGAAGAGAAAAAATTGTCTTCAGGTCTCAATGGACATTTCCTCGTCAAGTTACCTGTAGAGCCCTTGTTTAGCAGCTAGTCACTGGGACTTTGAATCTTTTAAAAAATTCAAAGACTGAATAAGACAGTCACATTAGCCTTCTGTCTTTTGATTACTCCAGACTTCTTTTTCATTTTCATGCCTGCCTTCAAATGGAATGGCGACTTTTCACCATTTGCCTATTGAAGGCAGTTCAAGATGGGAGCAGGTTCAAAACCCCTAAAACTTAAACAGGGAAATAGAAAATAGAAGACAACAGCAGATAAAAAGGCATGACTTGGTAATCATGATTTAGTTAGTAATCATTGGCATTCTGTTCGAATTCTTATTCAAACTGAAAACTTTCTGTTCGTCCAAGAACTCCATCTGTCCAAGTCAAACCAAAATTGTTGAGTATCCTCTGATGGTGATATATTAATACACATTGGAATCATATTCTGTTGGTTGATAGTTTTCTTTAAACAAGTCACTTGGATCTCTATCCTGCCAAATAAAAATACCCAAACTTAGTGGATAAGGGCAATTGCACAACAATGAAACCATAATTTACTCGGTAATCCATATAAAAGACTTCCACATTAGCATTGCGTTGAAATTCTTATTCAAACTAAAAAATACTTTCTTTGTACATCTAAGAACTCCATCTGACCAACTCAAACCTAAATTCTTGAGTATCCTTCCAGCTTCTAATGTTAAAATATTAACACAAAGATTGGAGTCATATTCTGTTGGTTGACAATTTCCTTTCACAAGTCACTTGGATTTCCATCCTGCCAAATCCTCTAATGTTAGTTCATAACTATCTTGTGACCCTTTCCGAATTTCTTCTCCTCTATCCCGGAGAAAGTCCTCGACACTGCTAGGTTCTCCGAACCAACCCAGGCGGTCTGCAATGAGATGTAAGTTGTTACATCCACTACAGCGAACAATAACAACGCCCTTCTCATATGATTCTCTATTCATAGTCTTTACAGATCTTGTTTCACACACTCTGCAAGTATAGGCCATAGCCAGGTTATGCCGCTTCGATGCGTTCAAATTAGAGAAAGCGGTAAATTCTACGGAATCATTTTTGGCATTTGGCTGAGAAATTTCCATTGCTGAGACTCCTTCTGATTCAAGGTTGGCATGATTTGGTATATTATCAACAATAGTTTCTGAAGTTTTGCTTGAAGTTGTCTTATCTTCCTCAGAAATAACCTCACAAGCATTGCCAATTCCAGTATGCAAACATCTTGTTCTAGAAATATTTTTACGTTGGATGAAAAACTTCTCGCGAGCTGATGAAACCTGCCTGGATGCAGACAAGTTGAATGGATTACCTGCAACAACACAGTTAATAAATTAGACCTTCAAATTTTACCCTTTTAAAGAAATCACTACTGTTGTATCATGTTTTCAACCACATTAGGGGACCTTTCGCCCACAAAGCTAACACCCTCAAAAGCAAAGACCATCTACCATAAGAGCACCAAGCATAGAGGCATTCTGCTGCAGAAATAAACTCAGTTGAGAAAACATTAAAAGCTCAAAAGAAAATGATTTTATATTGGATCTTCAAATGATCTTGTATTTGGATCTTTAGTGAAGATATCCATAAGAATAACACATGGTGTTTTCATATATAGAAAATTGCCCGTAGAACATCCATCAGAGAACAACTACTGGAAGGGTTCTATATATTTTTACAAAATCCCTTTGGAGTCTAAAATAAACAAAAGATGAACTGGATTGTAGGCATCAAGATCCTGGTATATGGAAAGGACAAAAACCCTTTTGATAATTTCTATCTTGTTCATTGAACTTTTACTTAAATTAGAGGCATGTTGCTAGCAGCACATAAATAGGCCTGTTGAATAACACAGTGTTTACATATTTAGAAAATTGCCTGTTGAACATCCATCAGAGAACAATTACTGGAAGAGTTCTATATATTTTCACAAAAACCCTTTGCAGTCTAAACTAAACAAAAGACAAACTGGATTGTAGGCATCAACATCCTGGTATCTGGAAAGGACGAAAACCCTTTGATAATTTCTATCTTGTTCATTAAACTTTTACTTAAATTAGAGGCACGCTGCTAGCAGCACATAAATAGGCCTTTCCATTGATGATGATGATGTTTACTGTCCCCTAAGACCAACAAGGTCTATCAGACAAATAAAAGGAATCACGCTACTTATCTTCAGAATATCATTTCTATATTTGAACATAATGGAAATGAAAGTACCAAACTCATTGTGGTTTTCGTACATAGGTCTTAAAAAGTATTTACGTTATAAAACTGGGTAAATTATGTCTTATATTATTAAGAGTAAGGCATGTAAAAAGAAAGTGGTGTCCAACATCAACCTCCTTTATATCAGAAATTTTACAAATATGGTCATCCCAAGGTGTTTTGGGGTTTAGTCCAGCAACCAGTTTCACTATGGAAGTCATGAGCATTGGTCCTAATCTTAACAATATTCATTTTGTCTTTTAAGCTCATATTGTTGGAAATTCTCTAGGTTTACAAAACTCTTAAACATACCAGATCTTTATATGGAATTCCCAAACAAAAAAACGGTTTGACACGAAAAAAATTATTAAAATTTACAGAAGAATGCTGTAAATGTTATATTTAATGAATCTGACTGCCCACTGTAAGTAGATTTTAGAACATTGTCTTAAGCAATATAAAACAAGAAAAGGGTTCGACAACTGAAAATTAATGTAAATAGTTAGGTTGATGACTAGACTCTAATTCAACCCACTAGCCTTACAACATAAAGAACCAACAAAATGTACCTAAAAAATAAAACTGAAATTCTTCAAAAGAAGAAGAAAAACAAACATATTTCCCTACCTACTTCGACTGTAGGAACAGTAAACACTTGAAAAATAGTACTGAAACCCAACAGTTTTCATGTAAATCATAAATGCATTTTGGTATCATGTCCCACTAATGCAAGGTCCCCACACATCAACCAGCTAGTCTACGATTACCACAACTTGCAGTCAAACTTATTCATGCATTTTTACCATTTACTGATTACGGGAATAATTGCAGACTACAGTAATATCATATGTACTGATATTTTACATCCCATATGGTGGTAAGATTAATTCATTATGATGCTCCTTTAGTTGCCACTAGTTGTAACCAACTAGGGTAATTTAGTAAACGAATCTACTAGAGTATCAGCTTTACTGGGCTCTCGTTACCTATAATGTGGTGAAAGTTTTCAAGCTCTCAGAGGGTTGTTTCGTGTCTCACTATACAGTGTGAAGGCCTCATAAGGCCGAGCAAAAGCCTTGTACTAGTTATCAGATTTAAAAAAGAATACTCAGTTCAAAATACAGGGGCTTGAGCTCCTTCCTGTGCACTTTGGTGTGAAGAGTAAACCATTTTCATTGCTCAAGTAATATGGGTTTAAGTTTTTCGTGGCTACACAAGGTAGGGGACTTACAGTCTTCTTCTTTTAAGTTCTCAGAGGGTTGTTTCTTATCTCGTGAGACAATGTAAAGAACTCATAAGACCAAGCAAAATCTTTGTACTAGTTAAACATGATTCAAAAAGATTACATTTCAAGGTAGAGGGTTTTTGTAACGTCCCCAGCCACCAACAGGCCGAGCCACGCCACTTCTTGGACATCTCTCTTAGCTCTGATACCAATTTGTAACAGCCCCGGCCATCCAGGCCGGCCATGTAACACCACCCACAAACTGCTAAGCTCTTATGGCAGGTTAATTGTTCATCCCAGAGTACATATATATTACATGCATTTCTAATGAAATAAAAGGCAATAAAAATATACTACTACCATACTAACTCATGTGAAATTGACCGTAAATCATACATGCAACGAAAGCACATGATAACATTGTAAGAATCACAGACATGCACAACATACATCATTAAACACAGAATTGATACTTATCTTTGGATTGTGAAGACCATCGACTGCGTGCAAACCTTCCACGAACCTCCCAAACTTAGACCACACTGCTCATCACTCTCAGCAGTGGGTCACCCCCAAGCTGGGACTAAACTCCACTGGGCAAGGGATTCCTAGGCTTGGCAAGGCTAACAGAAATGTTGCACAGTTCAACAGGAAGAATTCTCTCAGGAGCCACTTACACCCACCGCTCACATACTCACATTCCCCACATGCCTGTCCCACCTCGGGAGTATAGACCTTCACTGTCACACAGTTCATCAAGTGCTCCACCTCCCTTCCATGGCTTCAGCAACAGGCCGGACAAGAAATCTCAGAGCTCTGTAGCTGTTACTGGACTCCCTCCAGGAGAATTCACTTCCTCAGCAGACTCTCTCACCTGGAGAGAGTTACTCATAGGCCTGACAACCTGCCTCTTCAATCTACGGGCATGATAACCCGTCTTTGCAAACCACAGGCTTGACAACCTGTTTCTTCTATCCAGCTCCTAAGAAAAACGAGCAAGGGCGGAGGCAACAACAGAACTCGGGTAAGGCAAAGTACGGCTCAGCAAAATACCAGTGTGCGCAAGTTACAGAGGTTCACGATGGCCACAAGTTCATCAATGGCAGAAAAGGTTGGTTGCGTGTTTTTCCGGTGCGTGAGTGAACTCGTCGGGATAAAGGTGGCCGACTGGTCAGAGAATGGCGAGAATGGTCCGCTTGCAGAATCGTGAGAGAGCTGCAATCGTGAGAGCGAACNATGTCGCTCATGAAGCACGTTCCTTTCCATTTGGAAGTCATTCCCTCTTCCCAAAGGAACTTAGGATATAATCATATCCTTCTATCAACATTCAGAATAATAATAAATTATTCTTGGACTTAAGCTCTTAAGCTTAGTCCCTATTTCTAGCCTCTCAACCCCCTCTCCCTTACCCAGCCTAGTGGAGCTTAGTTCCCCATACTCTTTCTTTGTGGTCAGTTTACACGCAACGATGTTTTTATATTAATCGTACGAATATTTACATGTACAAAACAGGCTCCTAGCCTTTAACACCTAGGCTCTCCGGCCTAATAAACACATAAGCCTATCAGCTTATAATTGCTTGGCTCGCAAGCCTACAAAACATGTTACAATTCATAAATACAACTGGGGCTCGTCCTTGGGGATATTACAATTCCCTCCCCTCCCCTTATTTTTGCACTGTCCTCGGTGCAATTTATTTACACAGCATCAGCAAGATTTTCAAAATCTTCAGAAAGATGTCGGTATTCTGCCCGCATAGCATCCTCATGCTCCCATGTCGCATCTTCAGCACCGTACCAGGTCCACTGGACCTTTACAATCCCTATGGCTTGATTCCAGAGCTGCTTTCTCTTCCGGTCCAATATGCGCACCGGATACACTTGCAAGGCGCCTTCTTGCTCCACCTGAATCACATTCCAATCAATCACATGATTAGGATCAGGTATATACTTCTTGAGCAATGAAACATGAAATACATTATGAACAGTCATGGATGCAGGCAATGCAAGCATATAAGCAACTGGTCCAATCCTTTCTAGGATATCAAATGGTCCACAATATATGGCTGCCAACTTGGAACAGTTTCCCAGCTTCAGGGAACTTCTGTTGGCTTTTACTTTCAAGAAAACATGATCACCCACTTTAAACTCCCTGTGGGTTCTTTTCTTATCAGCGTAACTTTTCTACCTGTCTTGGGCAGCCTTCAAATTCTGCTTAATCTTCAACATTTTCTCTTCCATTTCCTTGAGCAACTCTAGCCCAACCACTACCCTATCAGTTGGGTTGTCCCAGCTTACTGGGGTGTTGCACTTTCTGCCATAAAGTGCTTCAAATGGGCTCATCTTCAGTGATGTTTGATACCCATTGTTGTAACCAAATTCTACCAAGTGTAGAGAGTGTCCTCCCATTTAGATGGTTTGTCCACCACATACATCCTTAGCATGTCTTCTATCACTTGGTTCGCCCTTTTTGTTTGCCCATCAGACTCAGGATGATAGGTTGTGTTGAAGTTCAAGTTCGTTCTGAACCCCTTGAATAACCCTCTCCAAAACTTTGAGGTAAAGTTCGAGTCTCTGTCAGACACAATTGTCTTGGGTATGCCATGCAATCGTGCTACTTCCCTCATATAGATATCAGCAACATTAGCTACCTTGTGAGTAGTTTTCAATGGAATAAAATGGGCAGCTTTAGTAAGCTTATCCACCACCACCATCATGGAATCATGTTGCTTGTTTGTTCTGGGTAATCCTGTGATGAAATCCATTGTCACCACTTCTCGTTTCCACTCAAGAATGGGTAATGGTTGTAGTAAACCAGCTGGGTGTCTATGCCCAGCCTTTACCTTTTGACATTCCAAGCATTGAGCTATGTATTCAGCAATCTCCCTCTTCATGTCGGGCCAATAATATTGGCTCTTGACTACTGAGACTGTTTTCTGATATCCTGGGTGTCCTGCATAAGGCACATTATGCATCTCTTTTAAAATCGCACTCCTCAATTCCGTAGAATTGGGTACATAGACTCTGTTTCTATACCAAAGGATTCCATCAATTCCCAATTCATAATCCTCAACCTTCTTGCATTTTACCATGCTGCAATTTTGTTACCAATTCCATGTACTGCAAATCTGAATTTGTAGCTTCAGAAATTTTGCCTTTAAGATCCGTATGATACATGCTAATGGTTGTAGCATGCAGTTCATGCACTCTCCTATTGAGTGTGTCAGCCACTTTGTTCTCCCTTCCTTTGATATGCTTGATATCAAAGTTATACTCACAGAGGAATTCCAACCATCTACTCTGCCTAGCATTCGAAGTAGGTTGATCAAACAAATATTTCAGACTGTTACGGTCTGTCCTTAGCTCAAACTTCTTTCCCATGAAGTAGTGCCTCCACTTCTTCAAAGCGTGCACTATGGCTGCCAATTCCAAATCATGAGTGGCATAGAGCCTTTCATGCTCTTTCAACTTCCTTGATTCATAACTTACAACAAATCCATTTTGACTGAGGACTCCACCAAGTCCTTCTTTACATGCATCTGTGCATACAATGAATTCTTCATTTGGATCTGCAATCCTCAGAATTGGAGCATTGGTTAACAATTGCTTCAATTGTTGGAAGCTTCTTTCACATTCTTCTGTCCATTGAAATTTCTTCCCCTTCCTTTGCAAGGAAGTGATGGGGTGACCTATTCTTAAGAACCCTGCAATGAACCTTATGTAATAGCCAGCTAGACCCATGAAGGATCTAACTCTTGTCACATTCTTCGGTGCTAACCATTCTCTAATGGCTTTTATCTTCTCAAGATCCACAACTATCCCATCCTCTGAAATGATATGCCCCAAGTAGTGAATTTTGCTTTGATAAAATGAGCACTTGCTCAATTTGGCATACAGCTGATGCTCTCTTAGCACCTGCAACACCATCTTCAAATGATGCTCGTGCTCTTCCTCTGACTTGGAATATACAAGGATGTCATCCAGAAAGACAATGACAAACTTG